>CM038111.1:37312638-37434136 GCA_001642375.2 Mentha longifolia
TTTATATTTTAATGTTCAGCATTTTTAGTTCTTTTCCTTCAAGTTAGTATCAGCTATAAGAGTGAGTTTTGTATTCGGTAAATGTAAGAAATGAAATTACAATTTCCTCTCATTCCTATCTCTCGATTATCTCTCTAATTCTATCTATTCCTCCCTATCTTCTATCTGTTCTTCCTCTCTACTCTCTAAATCTGGAAATCTGTAGTGAGTTCACTATAAAGACTTCATTCGGAATACCTCTGACAAGATTCTTCCGAGATATCTTGTTCATTGTTTTGAAGTTCAAGTGATTGAGGCGACGATGCCATAACCATCCAATCTCCGAAGTGCTTCTAGCGATGAGACAGGTTCCAACTTCACAGCTGCTCCAGTTAGCTACATACACGTTTTGCTTTCGAATACTATACACGTTTAAGCTCTTCAGTCTTAGATGAACCTTCAAGGATGCTTTGGAGACTTGCCTTGAAGTTCCAGCCACAAACCCGGCTATCTTTTTCTTTTAGCTAGTAGCGTGTTGATCAGCTTTGAGGCTTTTCAACGACGCTTCGGAACTAGCATCTGATGAATAAGTTAGGCTTTGTTCTTGACAACACACTGGTTAGAGATAAACTCTACCATAAACCCATTATCACATAGTTGAGAAATAGAGAGTAGGTTATGTTTGAGGCCTTGGACATATGAGACGTTAGGGAGTCTCATATTTCCAACGCTAAAGGTACCGTATCCGATAGTGATAGCTCTAGCATCATCACCGAAAGTAACATTTGGACCGGGCTTTGTAACAAACGTCGAGAAAGGATCGTTACCCGTCATGTGATGCGAACAACCGCTATCTAAGTACCATGCTTCTTCCTTTCTCTTGTCCGCAATTTTGAGTTCGTTGCCTTGATCTATGAGATCAAAATTTTAAGTACCCAATTTGCATTGGGTTCCTTAATGTTAGTGAGTTTGGAGGCTCGAGTTGGATTCACTAAGATCGTGATTTCTTTCTCGAGATCCTGAACGAAACAAATAGGGCTTGTTTGATGGGAAAACCCTGAGTGTAATCGTGTGTAATAGTGAAAAGCGCTTACTGTTCCTTTTTCCCTGAGAGCGTAAAGGAACACTTTCACCATGTATAGGATGATCGATGAGTTTTCGATCTTTAGAGAAGTCTGAAGCGTCGGGGATAAAGCGTACTTGAGTTTCTCCATGAGATGTGAAGTTATTCAAGTCAGCTTTATACGTTGTTGACGCTTCGAGTTTATCGCCGACTTGTCACGCTTTGAATTATGTGTAGTGCGTTTAAGCTCTTCAGTCTTAGATTTATTCGAAGCATCGGGTTGAACCTTCAAGGATGCTTTGGAGACTTGCCTTGAAGTTCCAGCCACAACCCGACTATCTTTTTCTTTAGCTAGTAGCGTGTTGATCAGCTTTTGAGGCTTTTCAACGACGCTTCGGAACTAGCATCTGATGAATAGTTAGGATGGAACCAAAACCAATTCCTTTCAAAACTTTTTGATGGTTTGAAAGAACTTTCGATTGTTTTAATAGCTACAGAAGCACTATTGAGACGATCGAGAGTGCTTTATGTTCCTTGGAAGTGGATATGGTATGTTGGTGACGTTCAAGAAGGTCATCGAACTTAACCGTCAACTCGAATAGGTCATTTTCTTTGGACTCGAGAGTATTGCTTAATCTGTCATTCTCTTTTCTGAACCGAATGAGAACTTCCTTCAAAGATTCGTGATTCTTGAGCAACTCTAAATAGTCATCAAGAAGATCACTTCCCATGCCGAAAGATTCATCATCACCGACACCATATTCACTACCTAGTAACAATGGAAGAGTTATAGGTTTAGAGATGTTTACCTCCTCCATGTCATCTTCTATTGCCATGCAACCATAATCGCGTTCATCATTTGTGAATTGATCATCATCATGGTCGACAGACCTTTTGGATTCGACAGGAGCGTCGGCTATAGAGCGCGACGGCTTGCATCATGATGAGCTTTCACCTCGTCCTTCCTTTTGTTGAGAGCTTTGGACACTCGCTTCGATAGTGACCCAATTTATGACATTCGAAGCACTCTATGTGTGCCTTATCTCTCGAGATGGCTGTGACTTTTTCTTCTCTCTTCCCATCCTGTGAAGCAGAGCGCGAGCCTTGGCCTTGAGCTTTATAGAATCTTTTATACTTGGCCGCTCTGGCATTGGAATTGTTAAATCCTCTAACGAGATAGAGCGCGTATTCCTCCAGCTCCTCTCTAGACATCTCAGCAACGTCGTTGTTAGAGACATCGGCTTCAGTGATGGTGTTTTCCACAGCGGCTTTGAAAGCCAGATTCTTTGATTTTGCTGGATTCTCCTCCTCATTCTCGCGAAGCGCCTTTTTGGTTAGATCAAACTCAATCGCTTTAAACTCGGAGAACATCATTTCTGGAGACATTGTTCCTAGTTCCTTTTATGAAAGGAAGAGCTCCTTCATAGTTTGCCACTTTCCATATAAAGCGCGAACTACCTTTTGGTTAATCTCTTTGAAGGTGAGTTCTCTCCCTAGGGAAGCCACTGTAGTGGTAATCCCTAGCACCCGAGTCTCGAAAGACTCCATACTCTCATTAGGTTTCATAGTGAGAGCTTCAAACTCATGCATTAGTACAGAGAGCTTGTTTTCTTTGATTTTCTCTGTGCCTTGTGAGATTAGGGCAAGAGTTTCCCACATCTCCTTCGCCGTTTTGCATTTCATGATTCTGGGAAGATAGGCGTCAGAGATAGTTGACTGGATTACATTGCGCGCCACCCGATCTAGATTATCGGCTTTGAAGTCATTGGCCGTATATTTTTTCTCGTGGCTTTATGACATAGACGTCCATGGAAGCATTTTCTTCCTCGTCTATTGCGTTGCCGTCTTAGTCTAAGGGTTTCTCCCTTTCTCGGTTCCTCATTGGGCATTTCATGATTACGATGGGTCCTTTCTCAATAACTTCATGCATACGATCATGAAGAGAGGTGAGATGAGACTCCACACGAAATCTCCACATGGTGTAGCCTTCTATAGAGAACTGTGGAAGTTGTGCTGAAGAAGACATACTTGATAAGAAGTTAGTAAGATGCAGTATGCAATGAGTGAGTTTTTAATGCAAATTTTGAAAGGATCAGTTCAGGTAGACCGACTATAACGCTTTTGCGTTACTAGTATTCAGAAACAGAGGTCAGTTAGAACTCCTGCTCTGATACCACTTGTTGGTCCCGAAGGCGCTTACACACGTAGAGGGGGGGTGAATACGTGTGTAGAGAAGTATTTAACTTCTTTAGCGAATTTCAGCCCTTTAAACGAGTGGACGCTTTGAAGCGTGGTGAAGCGTTCAAGGCTTCCTGCTCGTGTAGTGAGTAGACGCTTTGATGCTAGGTGAAGCAATCAAAGCTTCTATCTTGTGAGTAACTTGTGCGGAATGTGGTGAGATGGTTATAACCTTTTCTTGCGATTAAAAATAGTTTTCTATTTAAAGCGTGTGTGTGTGTATGATGAAAATCAAAGCAATAATGAACTTAAAAGTAAAGAGACAACCGATTTTATAATGGTTCAGAGTACCCCTCCTACGTCCACTCTTATCCTCGACGGGATGAATACCTTCACTCGGTATCCCTTGTTTATACTTCCAAGGGGAAGTGATTCAAGGCTAGTAACAAACTTGTCCTTGAATCCTCAGAGATTTTACTGGCTCTCGAGAAACCTTACAACAACACACTCTATTACAAAAACTTTACAACCTTACAACTCAATCTATTCACTCTAGACTTGGGTTTTGGGTTTTTGGATTTTTGCAAATATGAGAATCCTTTACAATTAATTCACTGGTAAAGGGATAAGGATTCTCAAAAAGGACTAGGCTTTGGATATGAGAGATTGAACCTAGAATTAGAGATAGTTGCAATACTTAAGAAATAAGTTCTTAAGGACATACTAAAGTGAAGCGCTTTGAAAGAACTTTGGGCTTGAGAGAAATTTCTGCTTGAGTTCTTAGATTATGAATGCTTGAATTGTTTGTACGTGCGTCACCTTTTGATGTGTGCAACTTCTCCTTTTTATAGTAAGGAACCCTACTTCCCGTTGAGAGAAAGAGGTTCCTTGTTCCTTAATTTCCGGATATGTCAGCGTGTCAGTCTCTTTTCTGCTTTGTCAGGAGTAGGAAGGGATGTTCGCCGCACCTAAGGTATGGCGACTTCACCTACTTAGGCTGTTGCTTTATCCGTTGTGCAATGGTGTGCTGACACGTCGGATCAGAGTCAGCCATGTGTCAGCAATTCAAATCTTGAATTCTCGGTCAACTTATCATCGACGCTTCTTAAGTGCAGCTTCGTTTCTGAGACGTTTTGGATGAGCTGACTTGTGAGCGCTTGCTTCTATTGATTTGAAGTCGGCTTTAGATGTCTTCATGACGCTCTGACAATTCTTTCTTTCTGGCTTCTTTACAATTGGAGCCGCTTTGCTTTCTGACTCTTTGCGAACTTTAGTTGCTTTGTCCTTTGTGCTTCTAGACTAATAATATAAGCTTCCTAACAAGTAAGCTTTGCTAAGATTAACTGGTCTAGATTTATCAAAAGTAATAAGGGAAATGACTACACAATAAGGGTTTTGGGATCGAATCAAAACAAGTTATTTCGAACTTGATCCAAGTTCCCCCTTAATATAATATCCCAACAAAAGTAAAAATAAATTGTGCTACATCAATAATTTTTCTATTTAGGGTTTGATTTGTTTGTTTGTTTGTTTTTGTTTTATTTTTATTTTTTATTTTTTTTATAAGGTATATGAATAATTATTTCCTAAATATATCATTGTTATTTCTACCATATGCACATTAATTATGCTTGGAAATGAGATTAATATAGCGAGATAGACCAAATAGGAAAGAAGGACTAATATAGTGGACGGAGGGAGTATATGTTTAATTACTCCCTCCGTCTAATAAAAATAATCTCATACGGCAGGACACATGTTGTCCAAAAATGAAATATATTATAATAAATTTAGAAAAAAGAGTCACTTTTTAAATGGATTTTTATCAAATTAGATGCATGAAAGATAAATTGTAAATAGTGTTCTAAAAATTGGCCTAAGCGCTAGAGGATTTCCAACTAACCCGATTATAGCTTAATTGTCAGTCTCGAAGTGTTGATGTTAAGTCCACTGGTTGGTTTGATTGAAGAAGATTGTGCTCAAGTTTTGTTAATATACACAGTCTCAACACTGAAATAATAAATAATTTCTCACCTAACTACATACATATCATATAATATTTTGTTGAAATTAGATATTAAAAAATTGTACTATAAGAGATTTTTTTGTTTGCAATCAAAATATGTTATTTTTTCCTTAAAAAGAATTAAGTAAATAAGAGATTATACGTGCAACGCACGTAATCACTGCTAGTTGTTAGAAAAAAAACGCAACTAACAGAAATTACACTATATTTAGGAACAAACTATAGATCCACTGTTATAGATGGTAGAAAAATACCCATCAACAAAAAAATATATAGTAGTACATGTAGCTGTCAAACATGATACTCCCTCCATCTCCAAATTTGTGCATCGTTTTGGGAAACATGACTTTTAAGAAAAAAATTGTAAATTGTAGTATATTAAGTAATTTAGTAGGAGCAAAGATTGAGTATCGTATTTAAGTTAATTAGTGCAGACCATGCTGGCAGAATAGGTAAAAATAGATTGTGGGTCCATTTTTTAAAGTGTAGTATATCTATAAATCTGGAAGACCAGTTGAATAGAAATTATACGCACAAATTTGGAGATGGAGGGAACGTTAGTTTTAGACGAGTTTTCATAAAACTTAGATGTGTGGCTAAGATTATTTGAATGAGCTTATAAGCACTAAGAATTTATAAGATGTAAAATAAGTTAGAATGATAAATCTTATTTTTAAGGAGCTTATAAGCACTACTTATTGGTTCAAAAAGGCAAAAATAGTGCCTATAGTGTTGCTAGTGTCAATTGCATAATATCACTCTTGACACTATTTTGACATTAATAGTACCGATAGTGTCAACTGTTCAATAATTTCAAGCAAGACAACACCCAAACAGAAGCCGATAATTAAATCCCAAGCAAGACCAAAAGTACACACAATCTTCAATAATATTCCAAAATCCCAACCTGAAAGTAGATCTAGCATAACTTAATAATTTACAAGCTCCAGTTATCCAAATTCAACTAGAAATAGAACAAGCAGTGGATTTGGGGAGAGAGAATTTAAGCTATGTCTAACGACAAGTACGGAAATAAAAGGAACTCGAACAAAAATGAATCTGATTTGAAATATAAAAAAGGCAAACGGCGTCTAGTGGATTTGCATCCAATGGCGTCCAGAGGTCCGCGTCCAGCGGCTCCATGTCGTCATTGCGGATCAGACCGTCGTAAGGCTAGCTGGCAAATTCGATTCGGCATCGTGAGGCTAGCCGGCGTACGGCAGCCGCTGACGCATGCGATGCTGCCAGAGGTGGTGGCCCGATGAAGGGCGTAATAGTTGAGGATCGGATCTACAGGGCAGAGCGGTGGATGTGAGCGTAAGGGGAAGAGAGAGAGAGAGAGAGAGAGAGAGAGATAGAGTGAATTTAGGGAGAGAGAATTTAGGGTTTCAGAAATGAAAAGGTGACATGGGTTTTGTATTTGAAATTTCAAATTGGTTTGGTAAAGATATTTAGGACCAAAAAAGGCAAAAAGTGACATTATTTGTACTTTTTATTTTTATGGACATATTGTGACATTCCTCAATATATATGGATATATATATATGTACATATATATATATATAGATGATAGATCATGTGCAAAAGATCCTGTAAGAAATAAGAAGCAATCTTGATTGTCATCTTAGAGAATCTATGGTCAATATTTTATTATGATATTTAATTATAATACTACGTTTTATAAGCAACGGTGGGGTATTGTAGTATTTTTGTTTGATGATTGACCGTTTCTTCTTCCTTTATTTAAGGAATGTGAAGATTTTCATATTTTATGGATACACGTATACGTCTCTTTCTTAAGAATTGAATTACTTTGTGTTCATCTTCATTTTATGGTTGGTTTCTTGATTTACTTTCTGTAATTTTTACCGATAATTTCCTTTGCCGCCTCAATGGCTTTATTATTCATCACTGCTAATGCGGGTGATATTATCGAAACTGACTTCACCTATATAACCAATTGCTTCATCATCTTTGCTCTCATTGTTAGCAAAGAGTTAATTGACACCGAAGATCTCAACAGTCAATACAATTTAGTCGAGACATTATACGTTTTTTTTCTTTCTTTTTTTCTTATAAAAGTTTGTGCATTATGAATCTATTTATATGAATCTATTCATACGTTGCTTTGTACGTTTGAAGTTTTGTGTAATAATAAGTGCATTAGAATATAACACCAAATGCATTATAAATTGACACCAGGTGCATTACAAATGAATTTTTTTTATATGATTATAAACAACAAATGCATTAAAATTGTGGTCAATATGCATTTGAAAAACACATATAATATCAGTCATTCCAAAATAACAATTTGTAATGTATCCAAACAAGTTTTATAATAAAAATTTCTATAATGTAAAGTGCATTATAATAATGCAAGGAATGCATTATAATGCAATTTTATAAGTGCATTAGAATATAACACCAAATACATTATAAATTGACACAATATGCATTACAAATGCATTTTTTATATGATTATAAACGACAAATGTATTAAAATTGTGATCGATATGTATTTTTAAAAATTCAAATAATATTTGTCATTCTAAAATAATAATTTGTAATTTATCCAAACAAATTTTTATAATAATTTGCATTATATAAAGCAAGAAATGCATTATAATGCAACTTTAAATGCATTATAGTTAAGTTGTCTGGTCTACTTTAATTATTAACATTTAAAAACAAAAAGTAATTAATTTTTATGGTTTTTTATATGGTTAAACGACTTTGCACATAAAATTGTGAATATTGATAAGACAAAATTTGGATTTATAAAATGGATTATTTCCTTCCAAATCCCATTATTATCGTGAATGGACCATCTCTTCAATCTAATGCATAGGAATTCCTAGTATTGTACTGTATCATTTTAAATGGATTCGTACATGTGATTCTTGGAGAGTAGAGGGATGAAATCCCACAAGAGACGCAGCTTCCAAATTACCAAAATTCAAGTTTACCTTTTCACCCTTTAATGTAATTAAATTACGTGCAATTGCTAATTTTCACTTAAATGCATTAATCATTACGTGTAATCTAAACTGTTAGATTGCCATTAATCTAAGGATGACATTATTTCTTATTTCTCACTCTAAGTTGTCTTTTTACCAGATCCTATAATTTATTAACATATGAACTAAACTTTATATATATATATATATATATATATGAGTAATGCTCTGGGCATGCTTAATATGCCCACGGATGAGGTGGCGGTATTATATTTAAGGAAAAAATTAATTAGTATACCTTATAAAAATAAACCTACCAAAAAAAAACTAAACCCTAAAAGGAAAATCATTGACGTGGCAGTGACACGTCAGCCGTGGGCACATTAAGCATGCCCACGGTAGGTAGTGGATCATTTCTCATATATATATATATATATATCTATATTCACTTGTTAACATTGAAGGCCTAACCTTTTTTTTTTTTTTTTTTTTTGGGTCGAGACAACCCATCACACTAGGTTCTCCATGACGACTGAATGTCGATTTCAAGAGTTTCCATCTTTCTCTCCCAATTCGTCTCTTTCATTTTCTTTGCCCAAGTCACAGCTAAAGGATGGCTGTCGACTACTTCGATTTTCCCAATGCGAACCGTGAAAAAATACGAGAGTTGTTGCAATCTGTAGCAGTGCTTGATACTCAGCAAACGAAGCTCTTTATTGTATGGTAAATCCCAACGCACCAAGTCAGTCTCTTCAATGGAAAGAAATTTGAGTCGATCGAATTCTGCAAAATCTACTTTCCAAACCCGTCCTCGGAAAGCGTAGCATCGCAATTTAAGCACTTCAAGATTCTTTAGTTTACCAATTCTGCTCATGTACTCCCATGGAAACCCTAGTCCACTCAAACTCAACTTTTTAAGATATGGAGGGAACATCGAACGAGGATCGGGTGGCAAAAAAACAACCTCGGACCCGAGGTCAGGATTCACAACAACACATTTAAGTGATTCTAGCTTGCGCAAACGCGAAATTCGGTTCAAGTTGTGAAAGGGGTTGCTCTTCGCATTTGGCTCCAGCTCAATTTCAATACCTAACTTCTTCAAATTAGGAATTCTCTTCAAAATCCTCTTTGTACAATTGTGAAGATTCACTTCCAAGAGCGATACGAGGTTTGGTAATAGGGCTCCAGAATCGGGATTTGGTAGCCTCCTTCCTGAAACCTGAAGATGTTTGAGTTCCTTCATATCCCATATTTCCTTGGGCAAATATGGAGAATTTCTTGAGGATTTGATGTTTATGTAGTTTCTAACTATCAAGAACTGGAGATTCCAAAGTTTGGATATGGAAGATGGGAGCTCTCCATTACACGTGAGGGCGAGGTATCTTAATTGAACAAGTTTCACTACTTTAATTGGGAACTCGTAGAAACGGAGTGCAAGTGCTTCTAGAACCTTGAGCAATATTGATTCAAACGATAATGGCGCCGGATATTGATGAGGTGGACCAGTACAAAGCAAAGAACGCAAAGCTGACATAGATGAGATTGCATCACACACGTCCTTGAAACCCAATAAACTGTTATAGCGAATGCATAATCTGCGTTGGCTCCTTTCCATTGTATCATCGTCAATGTAAGTAGTCAAGGCATGGAAAAACTTGTTCTTCATGGCTAAGTCGCAGGATAGATGCCAAAAGACAAGGTGCAGAGCACAACTCTTATTAGTTATTAAGTCGGAGGCCTTTTGCCTTACTAAAACCACGGTCCTATCAACGAGCTCCTTTAGGCATCTTGTAGCACAAGCTTCTGGGGTTTGAGAAGGATTTGGTTCAAGAAGTCCTTCAACAAACCACAGATTCTTGAGCTTGGATGCAGAGATCTCGTAACCCTGAGAAAAAGCTCCCAAGTAGAGAAAACACGCTTTCAAATGTTGAGGTAAGAACTCGTAGCTTGGAAACAGCGTCTTTGATATATCTCTTTGTGCATCAATGAAAACACTAGCTCTATTCTCCACTACTCTGTTCCAAAACTCTAGGGTTTTCTCGGATTCAGATAAGTGTTTGGCGACTGCAATGATCAAGAGAGGAAGACCTTCACATTTCTCGGCAATCTTTTTCCCAACGGTTTCAATCTCATAAGGGCATGGCTCTTCACCAAAAACCTTATCACAAAGAAGATCCCAACTTTCGTCTTCATTCAGCAATCGCAGTTTCAGAGCCCTATCACATGGTCCAAAAAGGGCAACTTTCATGAGCCTGGTCGTCACCATGAGTTCGCCTTTGATGTTTGGTAGAAACTTTTTCAAGAAATGCACCGGCTCTTGGCTCCACAAATCATCTAGAACAATGAGGCATTTCTTATAGGACAGCTGCACGCACAAGTCTGCAGCAAATTCTGCATCTTCATTTATGTTTTCTCTATCGATATGAGGATACATTTGAGCTAGAGTATCTACCAAGATGTTTTTTGCTTTATATTTCGGGCCTACATTGACCCATGCACAAAGATCGAAACGACGCAAAACTGAAGGGTCTTGAAAAAGTTTGTTCATAAGCTTAGTCTTACCAACTCCGGCCATTCCATAGATTGTCATAATTCCCATTCGAGGAAACAATCTGTCTGGATAAAGGTGCTCCTTGGCTCTTTCCGTCAGAATAGAGACGTCAAATAGATTTTTCGCCCAAGCTTCATCACCGTCAACTAGATATTTTTGTACATCATTTGCCTGCCAATAATTTAATGATATTGTTAGGGTTAGTTTCAAACTAATGCAGAACATTTGATGTGCTCTTTTGCAAATTAAATCCAAATATTAAATTGTGGTTAATATATATCCAATCTTTGCATGTTCGACCTTAATATCAAAATTTTCAACACTGAAGAACCCTATTTTATCCCAATTTTGGCGTCAGTAGCTTGTTCTAAATATTATTTTTAATTAATTTTATAATGTTTTTATAAAAACGAAAATATTACTCCATACGTCCAAGAAATATTTGCTACTTTTCATTTGGAATGGCCATCATTTCTTTTCCTATTTCTTTTTGGGCTATACACTAAAAAAATTCATTAAACATTTAACTACAGTCATCTACTCCCTCTGTCCCATTTAAGATCGGCACAGGAACCAAGGAATGAGGAAATATGTGTCTATAATCAATTCTAAAGAAAGAGAGTTAATTGTAGCCAAGAATTCGTTGTTATTTTAGGAAATGAAATTAATAAGTGGGGCGGACGAAAATAGACAATGAGACTAATGAACTGGGACGGAAGGAATATTTATTTACATCACATACCCTTTTTGGGCCACCCATGTGACAACCAATCCATTTAATATACAATTAATAATTTAAAACTATACTATAATGTTGCACCCATATTTCAATTTCCACTTACATAAAACCAAATAATGTCTTAAACTTAAGCCCCTTTATAAGCAAAGATTTCATGGACGGAGCTAGTATAACTATAACTAAATATTACTCTCAGAAATCTTGCCCCAGCTTGGCTGGCACGGGTGTTAAGATTGACTTTGTATTGTTTATTGATAGTGGAGATTGAATTCAACCTTTAGGGTAATGTATTTGTATTGTTTACAAAATATATAAAAATTCAAATTTGATTTGTCTTATTATTCATTTTTTGAAGTCAAAGGGAGAAAAACCAATTGAGTTTGAATTTTTTATGTATTTTATAAATTTAATAATTTTAATATTAATTTATAAGGTACTAGAATATAAAATAATTGAAAAAATCGAACAAAACAATGCTATGTATATATATATATATATATATATATATATATATATATATATATATATATATATATATGTGTGTGTGTATGTGTGTGTGTGTTAAATAGGAATGAATCGTGACTATTGATTTTAATCAAATTTATGGCTATCATTGGTTTAAGCATGGTTTTAAGGTATGATCTAAGCATGAATTGGTACATATAAAAGCACAATTATATAATAAGCATAATTTTATGCACATTTAAGCATAGTTTTGTATACCTTTAAGCATTTTTAATATTTTAACACGCCAAGATTTATTAACACATGAACCGTTCCCTAGCACGACTTATGCTGCATTCTCATGAGCAAATGCCAACTTAGCACATTCTCTCTCCATTTTTATATAATGTTTTTTTTTTAATTTTCTTTCTTTCTCTTTAAATGTATTTATCTCAATATGTTTACACATATACGTATGTATATATTTTACTTTGATAACTAATTTAGATTATATTTTATTATTTCCAACTACTTTATTGCTTTTAGTCAAGGTTTATATATATTGAAATTAGGGTTTATATAGGGTTTATAATTTTTTTTCTAGGGTTTATAAATTTCCTATTAGGGTTTATAATATTTTTTCTAGGGTTTATAGATTCTTAGTTAGGGTTTATAAATTATTAATTGTATATTAATTAAGTTAATTTATTAAAAATATTGGTGATAAAACGTAGAGAGAGAAATATTGTGGGAGTGAAAAATATTTAGGTAGGAAGAGAGAGAAAGAGGTTGCACAATATTAGGAAGTAAATTGAGAGAAAATATTATGCAACCTCTTTCTCTCTCATAAACCTAACATGAGATTTATAAACCCTAATTAGAAATTTATAAACCTTAATTGGAAATTTATAAACCTAACTGAGATTTATAAACCCTAATTGGAGATTTATAAACCCTAACTGAAAAGTGATTAATCTTTATAACTAGAATTAATGAACCTGAATTGTAATCAGAGCCAGACTTGACTCAAGGCTCACAAGGCCCATGTCTCGGGCCAAAAAATTTTTGGGGGCCCACTTCTTATTTTTTGTTTTTTTTTTTAATTATTGCAATTACTATTCAATCTTAATTTTTGGGAATAATTATTTAATCAACTTATACATAATGCAAAAAAAAAAAAAAAAAAAAAAGAGAAACGCATCTTCCTTTCTTAATATTTAAAGAGTGCCCAAATGTTTATATTTCCTACAAGATTTTGTTAACTATATAGTTGCATCAGTTGAAAAATCTTTTTCGAAGTTGAAGTTGATTAAGACCTATCTACGATCAACTATGTTGCAAAATAGGTTGAATGGGTTGGTTATGTCATCAATTGAAAAAAAAATGGTTGATGAGTTAGATTACACATATTTGACAAATACTTAATGGTTGTTGGTATAGTTTCTTTTTCAGTTTTTGAGAAATGAAGGAGATAATCTGGACATGTTTTCTTGACATGAATCAAAATAATAGCAAGTATATCGCATATTTGATTTTTCACATTCTTTAGCATTAAAATTACAAAATAATTTTTGCAAGTACAGTTGTTTATGCAAATTAATAAAAAATGTAAATTTACTCAAAATAAAATAGAGGTTACACGTGCAACACACGTTACATTTGATAGTATTTTGAAAGGTTTCAAATAAGTGTTTCATATTTTAGCTGTGTAATTCGTAAGTTCAGCACGGCTTCAAGAAATTATAATGTTATCTTTTTGGACGATCCAAATTGGATTAATTCATATACTATCAATGCAGAAAATGTCAATATTTGTTGTGTGCAAAATTTTAAAATGATTTCGTCAATTGTCAAAGATCTTGCATGACTAGAGGTTTCCTCTATATATATACTTGCAGCAAAGGTTAATGTGAACAAGGTCTTTTCAGTTTGGAGACGAAACTTAAAATATTAGCTTTGTTTTTTTGTATGTTTTTATTATTATTTTTTATTTTTCTGACTGTGAAAGTAGAAATTCAAGTCCTTTCAAAAGAAATCAGAAATGTTTGATGTCTCTAATTTGATCATATATTAATTACAAGAGGAGAAAAAAATACTATCGAAAACTAAAACTATCATAAAACTAGGTGCTTTATGTTTAATAGAATTGTCTACTACTCAAAATCATCTCTTTCAATTCAATTGCGGTGTACAGCTAATCAAATTCTCAAGCTCCTGAAATATGTCCCTAATCACCTTCCTAACTATTGAGGGCTGGAACATGTTCAATGAAAACATAAAACTAAACCCTTGTTTTTGTATTTATTTTTTTCGTTACTAAAGGGCTCATTTTTTTGTTTTCGCCTACGGCCTTGCAGAGTACAGGACCGGCCCTGATTGTAGTCCCTTGTTTAAAGAAAACATATTCGAATATATTTGTGCACTTGTATAGAGATAGAAAAGAAAACATATTCGAATATATTTGTGCAGGCGTGTATAGAGATAGAAAGCCACCAGTATAGAAAGAAAAAGAAAATCAAAGATGGTATGATATTGATATATATTAGTCCTATTATATATATGGAGAGAGAAACACTATAATATTATAAAAATGGACGACGTGGAAAGGATGAGAATGGCGCTCATGGATCGCTCACTATATAGTCACTTAGCATATCAAGTTTGTATATATATATATTTAAATTAATAACTTATAGTTGGGAAATGCAAAGGTACCTCAGAGATTTCATCATGAACCTCATAAACGCGATCATGTTCTGCGGCAGCTAGCCCGCTCCAGATCTCTGGTTCCTTCTTCATATTCCTTAAAACCAGAATAATTCTGGCAAGTACAAGGCGCATACCTCCACAGTTCCTGGCAATCTTCCTCCCAAATTCCTCAAATTCTGAAGATGCTAGCTCATTATCAGCAAAAAACAAATCTCGAATTTTGTCCCAGATGAAGTGTTCATCCAAGATCGTCGGTAATACATAAGGAAAAAATTTCTCATCGAATTCAGCCACTTCCGTTAGGCCAGTTGCTATCAAGACCAGGCTTCCATTATCTTCCTCCGAAAACGACCTTCTCAACCGGATCAAAATCTCCGTATCGCGTATATCATCCAAAGCAATGATGTATCTGCTTCCTTCCAAACTTTTGTAGAGGTAGTTACCCAATTCCTCTTCTCCTTGTGAAGTGAGGAATTCGAAATCTTCGATACCATTTATTTGAGAAATGGTATTCAGAAGGATTTCTTTGAGGTTATACGTTGAACCTATTGTCACCCACGCACCGCAGTCGAAGGCGCCTTCTTTGTTAACGTGTATGTCTTCGTAAATGCTCTTAGCCAGCATGGATCTACCGCAGCCTGCACTGCCGAAGAAGGAGAAGAAACCGAATTCGTCTGGCCTTATGATTCTTGTCAAATGATCTTTGAGATCGGTACATACCTCGGATAATCCAACCATTTTTACATGATCAGCATCAAAGGTTTGCGATGGAGCTGCTTCATCATCAGAAAATGGTTGGTCTAGTTCTTGAAGGTGTTCTTTCTCCATCTCCTTCACTGCTTCGACGAAAGAATTGATCTCGTGCCATATATCCTTCAAGTATAGTTCGAGAGGAAGCATCAAGGAAGAAACATCTTCTTCTTCATGGTTTGGCAGAAACTGCGCTGCGGCTTTGGACTCGAGTGAATCTTGTAATTTGTGCAATGCTCCTCTGATTTCTCCGTCCAGAGTGTTTAAATTCTCGCTGCTGCGGCGTTCGTCTGATTTTCTGAGAACTTCTTGTAAGGACGTGAGCTGCGTGTATGCAATACCTAGGATTTCTCGACTCGAAGAATCTATGGAAATACGGGAAGAATTCAGGAGACCCTGTAAAGTTTGCTTAAGAGAAATCACGGCTGCATATGCATTGTTTTTCTTTTCTTTTTTTTTTTTCTTTTTTTTTTTTTTTTGCTTTGCTCCTTTTTCTTTTCCGATGTGTGTTTTTGAGGTGTTTGATTTTGTAATTTTTTTTTTTTTTTTCCTGAGTTATTTGGTGGTATAATAGAAGTTAGGAAAATGGGGTTTCTAAGGGATGATAAGTGGTGATAGAGATTTGGAGATTACTTATGATATGAACATATGTGATTTTGTAGTCAAGAAGTTCGATGAAATGCATTTGAGAAATGATTGTGAGTGATATAAAAGAATATACCACAAATAAACAAGGAAATAAAGACAAAAACTTGGGTGAGGCCGGCCACATAGTGTGGTCGGGTCAAAGTGTCAATCTTTATACAGAAAAGTGTTAATCTATACGAATAAAAGTGTCAATCTTTAACATAATTATTTTACGAATAAAATGTCAATTTTTAAAAGTGTCAATCTTTATATAGAAAATGGTTAATCTACACGAATAAAAGTGTCAGTGTTTTAGCCGTCCGCACGGTGCCTCTGGCTGACCCAAGTGTGTCCCGAAAATAAAAAGATCCGAATGGAAACTTAAGTAAATCTATGTAAAGAGAAAAAAGGTAAGTGAAAGTCATGCATCGAGATATAAGTTGGGATCTTCTGTCCCAAATTCTGTATCTCAAATCGTAAATTCTATTAGTTTTATGTATTTTTTCAATAATTTTAATTTATAATAATTTAATTTAACTTTATGATTATTTTCTAGGACTCAGGGTTTATAATTATTTTTTAGCATTTAATTTATTTTTTTATTAGTTATAGTAGGTTTCATAAATTCAAAATTGGAGTATTATTTTTTTTAATTTAATTTTAATTTATATATGTTTATTGTGATTTACCATATTATAGGAGTATTTTTTATTTTTATAAAAAAACAATATAAAATTAACAAAAATTAAATTTTTGTGGTTGGTTATTTGAGTATTAGTAATAAGAGTATCAGTTTGCTAATAACTCATAACTTCTAAGAAATTCCCAAAATTCTCGCTCTTCATACCTTCATTCCATATAACGGTAAGTTAGATTTTCCTTCAAGAGATTACCCTTAACATTTCTTTCTTGGTTTTTTTGAGGATGGGATCCTTTTGTATATACCAACTATGGTGTTCTAACTGTGTACCAAATATTAAGTATTATTTAATTTTATAATATTTTTTATCAAAATAAAATTGTTATATTATAATAAATCATAATAAACATTTATAACTAAAAAATGAAATTTTTAAAAATAATATACATTAATTTTTGATTTATCAACCCTATTTTAGCTAATAAAATTGAAATTAAATGCTAAAAATAATTATAATCCCTAATTGGATGAGTGAACCCTAGAAAATAATTTTACTATAAATTATACAGTACTAAATCATTATAAATTAAAATTGTTGAATAAAAATGTATAAAACTAGTAGAATGTAAAATTTGGTACACGGTTGGGACTCAGAAAAATAGGTATAAAGGATCCCAAGTGGTTTTTTTCGATTGCTTGAACAAGAAATCTTGGAATATACATAATTCTTTCATTATCAAAATGTATGAATTTTGATTATGTTTTTAGGGTGTGTTCACTTTGATTATGTGGGAAAAAGCTGCCCAAGAAAAATTTTCCCTCGTGCTCCGGGAAAAAGTGTCTTTTAAAGAGAACTAGTATTGCACCCCGCTATGCTGAGATTTATATCACAATTAGTAATGAAGAAAAATAAAAAAATACAATAAAATATAGAGATATTTTAATATATTTCAATAATTTGTTGCATGTAAGGGAAATTTAAAAATAATAGATTTTGAAAAGTAGCAATTACAACCATAAAATTATTTATTAGATGAATCACGTGGCAAAAAAAATCATACAAATTCTTAACTACTCATAATAATTTCATTAAGAAAAGAGGGAAAATTTTATATTTTTCCTCGTTTTTCCATCAAAGAGAACGCACCCTTATAAAAAACCCAGCATATTGACCAACGAACGAGCAAGACTTATACACTTGTATAATATAATCAGGTTCGGTGGCATGTCGACTGTCGCTCACCTAATAGAACGAATTATGAAAATAAAAGAATTATTTATACATGCATGGTCGACGCACGTATTTGACAAAAGGAGATATGATCTATGCAAAATATGTCACGATAGTTATAATCTGGATACACGTTCTATATGAAGAAAGGAGACTGAAGAAGAAAGGATAAGTGCAGCAGTTGAAGCAGTGAAGAAAGTCGCATTTTATTAAACTTGCGTTTTTGTTATTTTAGCCTTTTTCTCAACTACTTAGCCACGTAGGATGAGTGATGCTTTAAATACTGTTTGGGTTATTTTTGTAAACAGATTTTTCTGATTCTTCTTCAAATCAATAATACAGTTCAATTTCTCTCTCATCTAGCTAAAATTCCCAAATCTATCTTAGCTCAATTTTTCGAATAAGTTATGGGGTGAAAATTTCAAGATGACTCCCTCAACTTTCATAGTGTTAAACCATCTTTTCTTTTTTAAGCATAACTCATAGGAAAATCACAGTCGTCATGATAGTAATTACCATTGAAATTTTCCTAAAAACAATAAAAAACTTGCCATTAGATATTGAAAGTTTCAACTTCAGATAAGTGTTTCATATTTTAACATTACAATTTGGAAATTCGCGGCATTGTACAAATCATAGGTAATGCGCCGTCGTCATCTATCTATCTATCTATCTATTAAAAGGCGAGTTTTCAATTAGAAATCAATTGCAATCAATTTGCAATTAATTTTTCGGTGGTAATTTTGTTATTTCCACCAAATTAAGTGACGAGAGATCTAACTATCTAAGAGTAAAATTAGCAGTTCAGCCGTCAGTTTCGCCCTATTCTTTCAAACCGTTCTCCTACGTCCAGGGACGGAGCCAGGACTTTTACGTAGAGGGGGGGGGGAATTTTTTAAATATATAAGGGGTTGTTAGGTATCCATATACTAAGTATGTCAAATATCAAATAGAGGTATGAGTATCATATATTAAGTATGAGTATGAGAAAGGGACGAGACATTTCTAGGAAATTTTCAGGTTGGAATTTGAGGCTTTTGATGTGGGGTGAAAAAGAGAAATGAGTGATACCTGTGTAAATATTGATATATGAGAGATATTAAAAATTGTGATATGAGTATATCAAAGATATCACTTTCATACACATATACTGATATACCAAACGGATGGTATGTGTATGATTCATTTTGATACACAAACAACTCCCAAGTTATTAAAAGTGATAAAATATAGTGATATTAATGCATTGATAAAAAAATTCAAATAAAACTGATAGATTTTCTACATAACATTCATTACAAAATATAACAAATTATTTTGATCAAGTTATTTCGATTTTCTACACCCCACACTTCTAATCCTAATTGGTAGGCATTTTGATTAAGTTATTATGTTTAGTGAATGAGCTCATATATTATAGGCCCAACAAAATTGGACATAAAATAAATTAGTGTATATTATTATAGGTTAACTAGAACATATATAGGAATCTTTCAAAAAAAAAGAACATATATAAGAACTATATACATACATAATGGTATATATAGATATAAAATGTATATATGTTGGTAAAAAAATTTCAAAATTTGGGGGGGGGGGGGCGACCGCCACCACCTGTCCCCCCCCTAGCTCCGTCTCTGCCTACGTCCATAAAATTTAAAATGACTTTGCAGTCTGCGCATCGTAGAGCAACTTCATCGCCTCCAAACGAAATTCTTCAACATATAAACATTTACAAGAGTCCAGCCGAATCGCCAACCTGAATTCCCGACTGATTGTCTGCAAATGATTCGATTTCATTGCGAGGGCTTCTACTTCCACTCTGACTGTGGTAACGTGTTTTCCTCTATACCCTAGGGTTTGGGATGAGTGGAATTAATTAGACACATTGTGCGTGAGGTCTATTATCCGCAACTTCCACTTTCAAAAGAGTTATGGCACCGCTTATACTTACCCCGTCAAAACTGCGCCCCTTAACGTAAGTATTTATTTTGGTGCGTACGATTTTCAATTATATATTCGTATTGATTTATTTCAGTGGCCGGTAATAGAAATATATAGGATTCAGTTGTTTTAATTGCATAATAATCGTGTATTGACATGAATATTTTTGGCTAAGTGTTACTGCAAATGTTGGTAGTTGTGAGTTAGATACTCATATTCTTTACTTACATGTTTTAGTTTGTACCGAGATTGTGTGGAAAGTATGTGAGTGTGTGAACTATGAGAGAAAGGAAAAGTTAACATATGTGTGTGTCATGTAGGTTTTTTGTATCAATTACTTAATATTTATTAGATCTGCAATTCTCAATGATAGTTCTATAACTTGGTATTATTTACTTTGTATATTGAGAACGAAAAAGTTGAACAAATTATACTTAAGTTCTGATGCCATATTCATCATGAATCTGTAGCTTGGTCAACTCTGTTAATATTAATTTCATCAAATGTGTATCGAACTTTATTTATCTCTTTTCACAACAAAGGATTTCAAGATTCTTTACTATTGTGAATGTATCTCCTTCTTCGTTATCACTCCTTAAGGCCAACTTTCAAATCAATTGCTCAAAATTTTGTGGTTCACCTTCTCTTCTATAAAAGCATTTTATATATTTATGTTGTTTTTTGTTTTCATGTTTTCTTGACGGAGCTTAGCTATGAGCTCAACACACTTATTTGTGAGCAGACAAAATGATTTCTAAAGTGAAGTAAATTTGTTTCAGGTGGCTGAAAATTGCAATACAGTTTTTAGAACCCGAAAGGATAGTACATTCGTCATTTTTAGGAGAACCATCTAATGGAAGAAGTCTACCTACTTCTTCCATTACTATACAACAATTTGAGATCCTTTTAAAAATATTGTTTCTATCACTTTGCTTTATTCGATTGTGTATGTCGTAATCTTTAGGGATTTGCATAAAAGAGCGGCATTGTCGGTAGCATCAGATTCCTATAAGTAAGCTGAGAAGAGAAAACCTATTTCACACCATCATATTAGTGTGTACTTTGTATCTTTCGGATAAGCTTTTCATTTGTTTGAAAAGATTGGTTCATTGATCTCTATTTATTTGCTCCCGCTACAATTCTTGACCACCTTGATTTTATACGTTTTCAATTCCTGAAACATACAGACTCTGATTAAGTAACAAGTATCCATATCAACATGTAGAACGCTTATTATGAGAACCTACCATTTATGGTTGAGATGATTGTTAATCAATTTTCTAAATTATCTCTTTTGAGGTTTATAATGTCTTCCAAAAGCAGTAATTTTGGCACGAAAAATGTAAATCTTAGGCACCTCATTCGTCTAAGGCAACAAGAAGAAGATGAAATAGCTCATGACGAAGATTCTGTATTTTACATAGCAAAGAGCGGCTAAGAAGCATTGAGCATGGTGAAAAAAAAAAATGAGATTATAGATAGCATCCAAACTCACTCCTAGCTTGCAACTATCTGTCATTTTGTTGGACTGTTGGAGAATGAAGGAGATGTATATCCATAGGAAGAAGCAAAATTGGCATTTTGTTGGAGATTTTTGTGCTACCTTAATCAATAAAAGAATTTTTATTTTGGTTTGTACATTTTTTTCCATGAAATTTTCTGCCGAAGCCATTAATTTGGGCTGGTAGTATGGAGTATATTTCATTTATTTTGTTTTAAATATATTTGGATAGGTTCACATATTATAAAATGTTTAAAATTTTCTCTTACTCTATTTAATAAAAGTTGGAGTATTAAAGTGTAATGGAATTGATACGAACACGCCTACTACAACAGTGGAGAAGGAGGATCATGGCAACGACATGGAAGCAGATGCTATTAGTTCGAATGAAGGGGAGGTTGAGAAGGAATCGTCGCCGAAGTCGCTTCGTCCACGAGATAAAATCAAGCCGCCTAAGCGCTTCGCGAATTATGTAGCCAAATAAATTTATTTCTTTTCATATTAGCTTAGTTCGTAGTATTTCATGATTAATATTATATCAATACATTCTTGTATTTTGTGTCGAGCGATTTATAAGCTCCGTTTGGGTTTTCTTTGTTGGTTCTTTCCTGGACTAGGATTAGGTCGAACCAACCCTAGGGTCTAGATCATATAAATAGGGCTCTCTTATTATTTGGAGAATTAAGCAATAAGAAAATACATCTTTTGCCCTAATTTTCCTTTCCAGTTTTCGCATCTCGCGAATTCGGCACCGCTGCCGTCGGAGTTGGACTCCGCGTTCAGCGCCTCTCACCGCCGGCCTTGTGCGACAAGGTGTCAGATCCTTCGATAGAGAAGACGAGCTCTATCAACTGGTGCTCTCGTTGAACCTCATGTCTCAGCCTGATCACACACAACCTCCGCCACCACCGGTTTTGGGCACCACCATGTCCGATGTGTTAATTAGAACTTCCCGGCGTTTTCCATCATCGACCCCACGAGATCAGTTTTCCCAACACAATCATCCCCCGAAACTTTCCGACGGAACCACACCATCATCCAAATCGCCGATCCCTGATCCCTTGGACTCGATCACCTTCACCATGGAGCAAGTTATGGCACGTCTTGAGGCCATTGAAATGCGGCTGGAGGGTCCCGATCGCCGCAGGGACAATTCACGCAATCCGCAGCCACCTCAGTTCGATTTCTCGGATGCTGCAGCCACGGAGACGGATTTCTTGTTGGAGGATTTATATTCGCGGACTCGGAGGGATAAGGGAGCCGCTACCTCAGATTTCAACGTCGAGAGTGGTGGGGGACCGCACCCCCTAGATTTCAACCACTATCGAGGTCAGGACAGCGGCTCACGTCGAGGTGTTTTCATAGGACATCATCGTCGCACCCTTGGTCGCGTCTCAGCATGTTTTCACAACGACGATAACCGTGCCGTGCAATGCCGGGCCCCACCCTACTCGTCTTGGGACCGGCCGGCCTACGAGGTCGAGGAACCTGAACCCTATCAACAGCGAGCTCGGTGGGATCCTCCTCGTCACGACCGCCGCGTTACTATGCAAGCTGATATCCCGCGCGGCATGAAGATGGATCCTCCGTATTTCGACGGTTCTGATGCTCCAAGCTGGATAGCTCGCGTACAATATTATTTCGACCACCTGCAGCTACCGGAAGCCGACCGTTTACACTATGTAGTCATGCTCTTTCATCCTCCAGCTTCGGAATGGATTTTTAACTACCGCGCTAATAATCGTGTGGTCACGTGGTCTGACTTCCTTGAAGACGTTCACCATCGCTTTGATCCGCAGAGTTTTCGGAATTTCATTGGGCCTCTCTCCAAGCTCGTCCAAACCGGCACGGTGGCCGAATATCAGACTACCTT
This sequence comes from Mentha longifolia, assembly GCA_001642375.2. Taxonomy (NCBI): domain Eukaryota; kingdom Viridiplantae; phylum Streptophyta; class Magnoliopsida; order Lamiales; family Lamiaceae; genus Mentha; species Mentha longifolia. The sequence continues at coordinate 37,335,854 of CM038111.1, forward strand.
TGAATGTTATTCGAATCGCATCGACAACTTATCGAAATCAACACTCATTCTGATGTTCATCGCAGGACTCAAAGAACCAATTCAGGAGAAGGTTGAGCTGCAGCAACCAACATCCTTAGCGGCAGTCATGGCTTTAGTATCACGCCTCGCGGCGTCGCAAGAAGAGCGGGCAGCTCAACGGACTCGCTGGCGGGATCAGCGCCCCGCCAATCATGTGGCTGCAACTCCTTCACCGACCACAGACACCAATCCGTCATCCGCTCACGAGTCAGCTCGGCCTCTAGTCAACCTCATCCGTGGTATCTGTGTCGGAAAAGTCAGAACGATCCAAACGAGGCCTGTGTTTTTATTGTCCGGAAAAATGGGTGCGTGGTCATGTTTGTCAAACAAAAATGTTAGCCTATTTCGGGGAGGACGACGTGGAGACCCCGGATCAGGATGATGAAGACCTTCGGACGATGATGTGATTGCAGAGGATCTCTCCCACCTTAAGGCATTCGAGAGCAGCGCCCTGTCGCGACCATTCCGTGTTAGGGGATTGATTGGTCAGACACCAGTTACTATTTTACTCGACACGGGGAGTACACATGATTTCTTGCACGCTCGCATCACAGCGCTCCTCAAACTACCGCTTACCCCGATCAAGCCATTCCGAGTCTATGTCGGTAACGGCGCTACTCTCACGTGTTCTCATGTTGCTCACGACAGCAAACTCACCATGCAGGATATCGACTTTTCCATTGATCTACATATTCTTGACATCCACGGCTCAGATGTCATCCTCGGCATGGCTTGGCTAGAATCTTTGGGCAAGGTGTCCGCGGATTTCGTGCGCAAAACTTTGGAGTTCAAGCGGGGCGACATGTCGTACACTATTCACGGCTCCCAGCTACCACCATGACAAATCTCCCTGCAATCCCTGTTTTTATTGTCTACTCATCCATCGGAACATGAGTTCTACGAGCTATTGCAACTTGAGGAGGCGCCGATTTCACTATCTTCGTCGCCTGAAGCGGTTTTTTTCTGATGATCTTCCGCCGGACAACAGAACCGTACTGGAGACGTTTCACAACGTGTTTGCCCTCCCAATGGGGATGCCTCCCAAACGCGCTTTCGATCACCGGATTCACTTATTGCCCAACACTAAACCAATCAACGTTCGTCCTTACAGATACCCATATTTTCAGAAGAATGAAATCGAATGATAGGTTCGTGAGATGTTGGATCAAGGCATTATTCAGCATAGTCAGAGTCCGTTTTCATCGCCGGTTCTGCTCATTCGAAAAAAGGATGGCACCTTCCTTTTTTGCATTGATTATCGCGCCCTAAACATGGCGACAGTGCCCGATCATTTTCCGATACCGATGGCCGAAGAACTCTTTGATGAACTGGGCAGTGCGAGATATATCTCTAAGCTCGACCTTCGCTCCGGATACCACCAAATCCGTATGCATGATTCGGATATCTTCAAAACCGCATTTCGCACTTATGACGGCCATTTTGAGTTTTTAGTGATGCCCTTCGGACTAACCAATACTCTATCCACATTCCAGGCAGCTATGAACAACATTTTTCAGCCGTTACTTCGCAAGTGTGTCATTGTCTTCTTCGACGACATCTTGGTTTATAGTGCGACCTTGGCCGATCATCGACAGCATCTCACCGATGTTCTCGCTTTACTTCAGAAGCATCAATTCTTTGTGAAGTTATCCAAGTGTTCCTTTTACAGTACTATGGTGGAATATTTGGGACACTTGGTGTCGGAGGGTCTCTTGAAAGCTGATCTTGCCAAACTGGAAGCCATGAACGCCTGGCCTACCCCTACTAACATCAAACAGCTTTGAGGGTTTTTGGGGTTGACGGGATACTATCGACGCTTTGTAGCACACTACTCCATGATCGCCGCGCCTCTCAAAGAATTGCTTAAGAAGGACTCGTTTTCATGGTCAGAAGCTGCAACCACCGCCTTCAATAAGCTAAAAAGGGCCATGTCTACCGCGCCCGTTCTCAGTCTCCCGGATTTTAACAAAACTTTTTACATTGAAACGGATGCCTCAGACGTGGGTATTGGTGCGGTTTTGATTCAAGATCAGCACCCAATTGCGTATTTCAGTAAAAAGTTGGGCCCTCATCGCCGGAGCGCGTTGACTTACCACAAGGAGTTGTATGCCATCGTTGAGGCGGTGCAGAAATGGCGTCAATACTTATTGGGTTGTGAATTTGTGATTCGCAGTGATCAGAAGAGTTTGAAGGACCTTCTCCAGCAAATTGTCCAAACACCGATGTAAGGAAATTAATGGGGTTCAAATTTCGAATCGAATACAAGAAGGGCTCTTCTAATCGAGCCGCTGATGCTCTTTCACGCCACGAGGAGGCGTCGTCGCCATCATCGCCTATTGCTTCCACGGCTGCCAGCGAGTTTCACGATGCCGATGCGCGCTTCATTGTCCTCTCACGCCCTAATCCGGATTTACTTGAGCGTTTGAGAGAAGAAACGACATCCCTTTCCGATCTGCAGCAGCTCGTCCGCACCATTACTGATGGTACCGCCCCTCCCCATTTATCATACGCTGACGGTTTGATCTTCTTTCATCGTCGTATACTGTTGAGTCCTCAGTCTGCATGGAAGGGTCTTCTCTTACACGAACATCACAGCACCCCTTTGGCGGGACATCCGGGTTTTGATCGGACCTTCAAGCTGCTAGCTAGTGGTTTTTATTGGCCGAAGATGCGTCACGATGTCAAGAAGTTTGTAGCATCTTGCGTGACCTGCCAGTCTACCAAGTATTCTACTCAGAAGCCGACAGGTTTGCTCAACCATTACCGATTCCTTCACAAGTGTGAGAAGATGTTTCGATGGATTTTATTACCGGTTTCCCTCTATCTCGAGGTTATACGGCCATTATGGTTGTTGTGGACCGGCTCTCCAAGTACGCTCACTTCGCTCCTCTCCCTACTAAGTTCGATGCGCTTCGTGTAGCTCACTTATTCATCAATAATGTCATTCGTCATCATGGCTTTCCGAACACTTTCGTTTCTGATCACGACCCAGTCTTCCTGAATGCTACTTGGGAGGAGATGCATCGTCTTAGTGGCACAAAACTTCATTTTTCTACTGCTTATCACCCACAGTCCGATGGTCAAATGGAAGTCAGGAATCGGGGTCTCGAGCAGTACTTGCGCGCTTTTACAGCCGACAAGCCTTCGAAATGGAGTAATTTCCTTCCTTGGGCGGAGTTGGCATTGAACTATTTTCACCATGCTGGCCTTGGCATTTCTCCGTACCAAGCTCTTTATGGCCGTGAACCGCCGAAACTTATCGCAGCTTCTCCTTCTGCCAGGACACCACCAAAGATTGTTGACTTGATCATTCAACGTGGCGAGTTGCTCGTCAAATTGAGGAGAAATCTTGAAAAGGCATAACAACGTATGCGCGATACGGCCAACAGCATCGTCGCCAAGTGGAATTTGATGTTGGCGAGTTCGTTTGGCTCAAATTGCAGCCATATAGACAACATTCGGTGGCGAGGCCCTTATCGCCAAAGCTTGTTCATCGTTACTATGGGCCGTTCGAAATCTTGGAGAAAGTCAGTCCGGTTGCCTATCGCGTTCATCTTCCCAAAGGTAGTCGTATTCATAATGTCTTTCATGTTAGTTTGTTACGTGAATTTATTGCAGATAGTGAGTTATAACACGTTCCGTTGCCTTCGGAGTTTTGTGGCGCTCGCCCTATTGTTCAGCCAGCGGAAATTCTCAGGTCGCGCTCGATGTGGCACGACGGGAAGGCGGTTGATGAGGTCCTCATTCATTGGAAGGACGATTCCAATCCATCATGGGAGCCTGTACAGGCAAGAAATTATGCCTTTTACTACAGTTCATACACTACAGACCTTATAAAAAACCGTAGTATATGTATATAGACCACGGGTTTTATACGAAACCGTAGTGTATGTGCGTCACTACAGTAGTATAGACTACACTTTTATTTGAACCGTAGTGTATAACATGATATAGACTACGGTTATTGTATAATTTGTAGTGTATGAGCGTCTTTTCCTGTCACGACCGCACTTTGCTAAGGATAGCTAAGACGGGAAACCGTGACTAGGGGTTGGATATAAGAAGCGGGAAAGAAAGGGGAAATGACTTGTAACTCAGTAATTAGCAAAATGAACAATTGAATAGACTCGATCAAAAGAAACTTGCAAGATAAACAAGTTATGAAGAAGCCCGAGGTTCAAATGTTACATGATCATCTCATAGAAATAACCATATAAAGTCAAACATAATTCTAGTTCGTGAAGGAATACGAGTAGAGTAGTTCTCGATTTACTGGTTCATGAAGCCAGTTAAACATAATTATCTAAATAAGATAATAGAAGTGTACAGCGGAAGTCTTTAACAAAATAGATACATATATGAAGATATGTATCTCTTTCTGAACTAAATTCAAAAGATGAAAGAATCTCCTCTCAACACTGCCGCCCTTGCCACCTCACTCAACCTGTAAGTTTTTGAAAACACGAGCAGGGCTGAGTACTTGATGTACTCCGTGAGGTTATGCCCAAAAATAATTTTCAGTAAAATAATCACCAATCATGCATTTCACAGTTATCACAAGGTTTTATCAAAATACTTGTGTAACTAAAACCACTTTATTTCCATAAACAATTGGAGTGCACTCCCCATTTTCTTCCACATCTGTATTATCCATATCTGTAAGTACGCCGGCAAGGTGGCCACCTCACCGGACGTTTCCATGCATAACCGGCCCACCTCTGGAGCACACAGTCACGACTTCGTGTACACATCACCTGGCTAGCGACCTTTGTCTAACTCAGGCTCGATCGATATAACGTTGGCAATCTAACACAGATAGGCATCACACATAAAACCAAAAACATTTTATGCATGAAAGGGTTTTGAGTCAACTTGCTTTATTTTCAAAACATGCTTCATTATAGCAACAATATAATTTTCTTTGTTAGAACGCCCACCTGATTGCAAAGTGATAGATTGGTTCCTGGTTTTTCTTCACGTTCCTCGACTCTCTTCCCTTGCTTGACCTTTAGGGAAAAGTCTCGTTTTAGAAAAAAAACATTACTACTAGAATTCTCATTAGAGTTTTAGGAACTCACATCGCTTCTAACTCATATCGCGTATTAGAAATATATTAATCGAGAAGATAGAAAAGTCCACCCGGAAAATTCGGCATGGCCTCAACGTTCGATGATACTACTCGATAATTCTAAATTATCTAAAATCAGCTAAATTCGACTAATTCAAATGAGAACTCAATTTCTCCATTCGAACTAGTCCCAAGACTCGATCAAGACGCTTAACAAAGCAGTAGAAGGTCCGTCATATGAAAAACACAAGTTCAACATTCTAAGAGAATTTAGAAATTATGCGACCTTCTAGGAAAATAATTGTTTCTCACTCATTATAAATCGAAACAAAGCATATGATATTGATTTGGAAAGATAACACACAGAGCTACGACATGTTTAAATTTCAGAATTTTCACGTGAGTGAGTTGGGAGATTGAAGCATTTATTCCCAGAACTCGGAATCTGAAAATCGGGAATTTGGCAGATTTTGGTACTAACTTTGAGTGATGATTTCTCACTCGTTTCTTAATGGATTCGAATGAATGAGCTATCAAAACGGAAGTTCAGAAAACAAGGAACAACTTTCTGGTTATACTATTTTTCATTCGACCAAAGGAAAGTGGTCAAAACGTGGTTGGAAAAACGGGACAGAAGTTGTTCGTCGGAATTTCCAGATTGGAGATACAAACTTTGAAAAATCATAGTAAATTCATACGAACTCCGTTTTGAGTAAACGAGATATGTATAGAACGCTAATGGTACGTACTTCGACATGGACAAAGAATAAATGTCGAATTTCAAACGGGCTGTTCCCAGATTAGCTCGCAAGTGGGCTGTTTTCCAGATTTCAAAAGAAATGAGATGCGAATTTCAATTTGTCATAACCGATGCATATGAACTCGGATCAAGACGAAATTTTAGCTACGGATAGCTGAGAACATGAGCTAAAACTTTCATTTAGGACTCGAAATGAGATAGAGTCGGGAAAGGGCTCGAAAATACTGAACAAAATGTGCACGCCAACTGTTCGATAAAAGGCCCGAATCAAAAACGTGAAGAAATGCTTACGGGTTCGGCTCTAGCTCATCTTAAAACATCATTTGAACTCAAGAACATGAATAATAACTGACTTAGAGACTTATACATGCTAGAACGAAAAAGATCTTCATCTATTACTCCTAATCATGCTTGAACCAACAAGAAAAGAGAAGATTACCTCAAAGAAGAGAAAAGAAACCGAAGCGGGTTCTTCGAGCTTGTAAACCGAAGCTTCCATGTCCTAATTGCTGCTCTTGAATCATGATTTCAACCTCAGATTCTTGTTTTATGGGTCGAAATATGGGGGAGGGCAAACTTTGGAAGTGATAGGAGGCCGGAGGAGTCGCCGGCGGCAGCTCGAAAGTGGCAGCCCTTCTCGCCTGCGGGAATGGAAGGAGGGAGAAGGAAGAGACATGTTTTGTGGTGTGGATGGGTGTGTGTGGCTGAAATTGTGGTGATGAGTGCTAAGTATGATTGTGAGGTAGGAGGGAGGACAATACTCTCCTACCTCTCCCTCTTACACGTAACACACACATACACATTTACTTCCCTCTTTTCTTTTTAATTCCTCCCACTTGCACTATTATGAATACATGTAGTCTTTCTTCTAAGTCACACATCTCATCATATTTCCGTAAAATATTTACGGAGTAACATTCTCCGGAAATCATTCCGGGTAATTTCTTGCCTTGCCATAATTCCTTCATTCTCAAAAATTCTCGAGATTGATTGGAAATAATTCCAACATTATATAAAAAAAAAATCCATAAGCTCATTTTCGTCCGTGCTCGATCTCAAATACTCGGAAAATTTATTTCCTCCTTCGAAATTTCAATTTTTCCAAATACGGATTTTTACGGCTATTACATTTCCATAGACTACGGTTTATTCAAACCGTAGTGTATGTGCGTATATCTTCATAGACTACAGTTTGTAATAAAGCCTGTAGTCTATAAGTATACACTACGAAATTTGATAACTGTAGTGTATGAGCTAAGTTATTATAGACTACGGTTGCTTTAAAAACCGTAGTGTATGTATTAAAATTAAAGTTAAAATAGAATTAAAAATAAAAATTTCAATTGGGAGGAGTAGGATTCGAACTCTGTACATGTACTTGGACTAAAAGTTCTAAGCAATCTTGCCAACTACACTACAAAGCTATATTGTTAAAAACTTTTCAATATGTATTATCTATACAAATTAGAATATAACTTAGCGGGAAAAATTCCCTCCCCTTAAAATTATCGATACTCCCTTCCCTCTGAAAACATATCAAAAACTCTCGCCCTCAACCCTAATTCGAATTGCATGCCCTCACCTCAATTCGAATTGCACGCCCTAAATCCGTACCACCATGAAGTCTCGCTGTTCCATTTGCCGTCGCTGAGTGAGAAGAAGACGTGGTAGTGCCGTCGTCATTTTATGGTTTGAATCTCCCTGCTTCTCTCTCTATCCCTTTTTTCCTTTCTCGTTTTCTGAATTGATAGAGGCAAATTAAGCTTCCTCCTCTCCCTGTTTGTATTCTTGATTATTAGGGTTACAAGAGTTGTTGGCAAATTAAGCTTTCTTTTTATCTGAGAACCTAAATTTTATTTTTGTGCAGATTTCCCATATTTATTTTCACCGCCTCACCCCCTACAAAATCAGTCTCGCCTCCATTATCTCTTCATTTTATCCATTCCTGCGCTCGATTCTTGAAGAAATCAGCTCCTAATTTTCGCCTAGGGATTCAGCTTCAAGGTAACGATTTCTGATTTTGTTTCTCCTGATTTCGGTCTTTTTTTTTTTTTTTTCCTGCTGCAAGAATAGATTCCGCATCTACAGTTTTGATTAATTTAATTTCGGGTTTTGTTATTGCTTTGCCTGTGGAATCTCGATGGGTGCTAAATTGGGGATTTTTTGGTGGCTGGATGTAGCTATTTCTGGTTCTGTCGATTCTCCAAGAAATCGATTCCTATTTTTTGCGATGGGTTTCTACGGTAAGAAAACGATTTCCCAATTTTGCTTCTATGAATTTTCTTAGGGATTTGGTTAGGCCATCATAGTATGCCTTAGCTAGCTTTACTCTGCCTCCATGCTCTTCACTCACATACTCTAATGCCTGAATCATCAAAACTCAATCATCACATGCTTTTATGAAATGAAATACAATATAAATTAAGTAGATGAAAACATATATTCTCCCCCAACTTTGATATTAACAAGTGGCCAACTTGGAAAGAAAGTGTGTTCTTGGAGAAGGAAAACTTTATTTAAATGAAATTTGGATTCTCATATCTCAGACCAATCAATGTTCTATGAAAAACAGAAAACATGCTATTTTGTATTCCATCTTTCATATAAATTATATCAAATGTAATTTTTCTATTTTTGGAAGGTGTCAAATGCAAATTTATGATCGAATATATGTGAATTGATGATAGAAGGATAGAGGATGAAATATAAATATGTATGCTATAACAAACATAACACTTACCAGATACTTAGACTCTGCACTTCACAGTTCACAAGTGGGCTGCTCATATCTCTTTAAACTGTATCATACTGCTGGCTTACAGCCTTTTTATGCCCCTATTAGTAGAATATACATATCGATGAAGACGACAACAGTGGTGATGACACTAAATTATCCTACATTATATGATAAAACTAAGATAGATCAACTAATTTAATTAATTGATTTTTGAGGTAAAAGTAAAACGCAATTGTGGCGTGGTTACTACCTAGTCATACATTAATTTATCAATTTATTTGTTTACAAGTGCTGGTTGTTATCAAAAAAAATTGTTTTGAACTTTAATTTTTTTTTTCTTTTTGATTTTGTCTTTTCATTCTATAAATTTATTTTCTTGATCTCCGTTTCATACTTTCATTATTCCTTTCTTATTTGGCCTTTTTTTCTGTTCAAGAATCAGATTGCTTCAATGGTGAAGGTTTGAGCTAATTGCGCTGCTCTATTGATCTCCATCTGGTTTTGCAGTTCGGATAACTTAGGTGAGTAGACCTTAACACCCAATGATTATGTCGAATATTATGTGTTTAGGTTTTGCGTTGAAAAAATAGTTGAGATAAATTGTTTTGAATCTCGCTTAATGGTGCATCTTTGTTGTTGTATGTTTACTTGGAGCTGATTTTGTTTTTAGTTAGTTTCTTCTTTTTTATCAATGAAGTTTTTCCATATTTATTACTCGACTTAGCTGCATGTCCTCTTGTCTTATCTTATTGTGCAAGTTATATGGTGATCTCTATATATTCTCATGGTAATATGGAAATAGCCATTTTCCATAAGAAAGAAACTTTTTTAGCCACCCTAATAAAAAAACAACTTTTTTAGCCATTTTTATTGGTTGTACCTAAATTATCCTTTATAGTATGTATTTTTCTCTTTCTTTTTCCTTTTCTTTTTCTTCATTTTATTCTCGTCTCTTCTTCTTCTTACGGTTATTCTACTGTACCATAAAACTTCAGCCACCATATCTCCACAAAAGTCCAATTTTCCCATTTTTCTTTTTCTACTTTCTTATTTTTCATATCTTTAATTTTTCTCAAATCTGCAACATCCATTCAAACCAGCAAAACTTCTGCCCTTCTCAAAGGAAAAGAAGGGAAAAAAAAAAACTTCTGCCACCTAAGAACGGCTGCTCTATTATCTATCGTTTCCCCCTCATTTTATTTTTGCCCCTATATTCTATGTCCCTTTTACTTAATTGCATAATTGAACAAATCTTTTTGTCATCTTATTAGAGTGGTCATAAGATCTTAATAGCTTGTGGTTGTTATGTGTTTCTTGTTTATTTAATAGTTTGTGTATCTATTTGTGGACCGTAATAGTATAGTTATTCTGTATTTGTATATGAATTTACGAAAATTTAACAATAAACATCATCATTTAAAATTGGACTCTTTAAGATAATAATAATAATAATAATAATAATAATAATAATAATAATAATAATAATAATAATAATAATAATAATAATATGACATTTATTCAGTGAATTCAGCTCTGTCATTCTTCAATAATTATAAAACAAAATTAGCTAATGATTTTTAATGTTAAGAGAGTAAGTACACTAAATTCTTCCAATTATTAATTGTGAATCAAAAATCAAGACTAACAAGACACAATGTAATTATGGGAATCGTAGGGTTCAGATACATACATTTGAAGATGGACAAAACCTGGATGTCTAAGAATAGATTATCTGAAGAGTATGAGTGTGGGGTAGAGTCTTTCTTACAATTCGCAACAAAAAATGCGATAGATTGTAATCAAATACCTTGTCCTTGTGCTAAATGTGGAAATTTAACGAAAACAAACGTCTCAACGATAAGAGCGCACATGTTCTGCAATGGTATACAACTGACATACCATACGTGGACATTTCATGGGGAAAGATCTACATTTGCAAGCAAAATTGATGAAATGGATGAAATATGGCGAGGCGGTCAGAATCAAGATAATGATGTTCCAGTCGATATGGTACAAGATGCGTATGAGACGTATGAAGAAAATCCAGACAAATTTAAGAAGCTACTTGAGGATGCTGAGAAACCTTTATATCCTGGCAATACAAAATTTACTAAGCTATCAGCCATCGTGAAGCTGTACAATCTGAAGGCAAAGTACTCGTGGAGTGATACCAGCTTCGATGATCTTTTATGCTTATTAAACGATATGCTTCCAAACTATAATGAGTTGCCAATATCGTTATACAATGCAAGGAAATGCTTAATAACCTTAGGAATGAGTTATGAAAAAGTACATGCTTGCCCAAATGATTGCATTTTGTATAGAAAAGTGTATGAGGCTTGTGATGCATGCGCTACTTGTGGTTGTCAAGATGGAAGGTGATTGGCAAGTCTCAGAAATTGAATGTTGGGGTTCCTGCTAAGGTTTTATGGTACTTCCCTCCAAAACCCAGATTTTTGAGGATGTATCGAAATGAAGGAATTGCCAACGATTTGACTTGGCATGCACGTAATAGAAGCTCAGATGGCAATCTAAGACATCCAGTTGATACACCTGCTTGGAAAGTAGTTGATGAAAAATGGCCAGAATTCGCTGAAGAGCATCGAAATTTGAGATTAGCTCTATCTGCAGACGGTATCAACCCACACAACAATCAGAGCTCTAAGTATAGTTGTTGGCCAGTGTTACTCATCACATACAATTTTCCCCCATGGTTATGCATGAAGAGAAAATTTACTATGTTGACTTTGTTAATATCTGGTCCAAAACAACCGGGCAACGACATTGATGTGTATTTATCACCTTTGATTGATGATCTGAAAGACTTATGGGATGTAGGCATCCAAGCATATGATGCATATCGAAGAGAAAGCTTCAATCTGAAAGCTGTTCTTTTATGGACTATCAATGATTTTCCAGCGTATGGGAATCTATCAGGATGCTCTGTTAAAGGCTACCAAGCATGTCTTGTATGTGCAGAAAAAACACATTCTCAGAGGCTGAAACATGGGAGAAAAATTTCATATAGAGGGCATAGAAAATTTCTACCTGGATATCATCCATTTCGAAGGCAGAAGAAAGCTTTTGATGGTCAACAAGAGTTTGACTCTGCCCCTGAACCGTTGAATGGCCATCAGGTCTTTGAAAGAGTTAAAAACATACAGTCTTGTTGGGGAAAGAAGAAAGATATTAGGAAGAAAGATGATGGCAGCAAGTGCGTTAGAAAAACGAGGGGAAAGAGAAAATCAAGAGAGGATGAGGGGCAGTCAGATGAGAAAATTGGTTTATCAGAAGCACCACAAAAGGATGAGGTTAAATCATGCTGGAAAAAGAAGTCTATATTTTTTGATCTCGTATATTGGAAACATTTACTTGTGCGACATGTTCTTGATGTCATGCACATTGAGAAAAATGTGTGTGAAAGTCTCATTGGCACGTTGCTAAATGTCCCAGGTAAGACAAAGGATGGAATCGCGGTGAGAAAAGATTTGTTAGAAATAGGGTTGAGAATCGAATTGGCACCTGAAGTTAATGGAAATCGAACTTTCTTACCTCCTGCTTGCTATACATTAAGTAAAGAAGAGAAAATAAAGTTCTGTAAAACTTCGCATGAAATGAAAAAGGTGGATACTTTACAGGTGATCGTTTATCAACTTTAGCCGTCTTTGTTTTATTGTCTAAAATAGTAACTTGTGCAAAAAAATTATGAACTCAGGTATGTTCTCCTGAAATCATATCTCCCATGAAAAAGAACATACAAGAACAACAGCCTAACAAGAGAAAGGTGAAATCGTACGACTCTTTGTCTTCTTCATTGAAAATATTGTATGTACATCTCGAGCAGTTGAAGTCAAATGATAAGGGCATGAAGATTGAATTCGATGAAGGAGTTTTTGGGTGTGCATTTAGTGCATTTGTACATCTTGAAGAGGACATGATTCCGTTGTGTAACTTGCAACCGATTTCTTTGAATTCAATGGCTGTGTATGTTTGGTTAGTATTTTCTTGCTGTAATTTGTTTTGGCAACTAACAAGACATTGCTAGTATTAAAAAATGGTATTTTATTTGGTAGGTATTTATATCAGAAGTTGAAGAAGACTGATGCTATGAAGAAGCCTGATGATGTGAAGAAGACTGATGCTAGTTTTCTCAAGAGAATTCTCTTTGTGAACCCATTCTCAATAGCACATGTGAAATTCACCCCACAAACAAAGCGAACCATTGCTTTGTCTGGAAGGTTAATGACTGTATCTTCAGATGATCAATTACTTATAGTGCCAACTAATATGGGGTAAGTGTTACATTTTAATGCCTATTTTATAATTGTTTTCATTTGCAATGTTTCTGACATTTCATTCTCATATAACGCAATGTTCGACTTAGTGTCCACTGGATTCTTACCATAATCGATCCTCACAAAGAGAAAGTATATGTGATTGACCCTCTTCAACGTGGGGCTACTTTTAACGATGACACCTGGAAAAATATTGTGAACACATAAGGTTTATTATTATTTTTTTAATATACATTTTGTTAAGTACTTACACATATTCGTTATTGGTTTGAAGGGCACTATCTGTTTTAGATTTGAAGAAACGGAATAATAAACCAATTTGGGAAGTTGTAAAGGTAATGCAAAATAATAGTGAGTGTGATTTCTTATTTTTTTCATTAAACGCTAACTAAGTAAGGATGTATTAGCAGTGTCCACGTCAACCTGATGGCGTTCAATGCGGGTATTTTGTGATGCGCTATATGAGGGATATAGTTGAAGAGTTTATTAATAGTGATTCAATTTCATTTCATCTACTGGTAAAAATATTTTTGTTGCTTTTAGCAAATTATTTTTAGTATCGTTCAGTTGTAGTAATATCTTTCACCAATTGTGTATAGTTTAAGAACAAGAAATATTCTCAACAAGACATTGATGAAGTCCGTAATGAGTGGGCGACTTCTGTGCTTCTCCACGTATAGGTAAGTCACGAAATCCCTAATGAAGGAATTTATGTAATTTTTCAGCTGAGTGACCTACTCATGTTTGTATTCAACCAATCAAACTTAGCTGCATTCAGTTTACATAACATCTTGTTTATTAGTATATCTTATTTGGCCTTCTCTTTTTCTTCAAGAATCAGATTGCTTCAATGGTGAAGGTGTGAGATAAATTGTTTTGAGTTTTGCATAGGTGAGTATACCTTGATGTCTGTTTATTTGGAGCTGAGTTTGTTTTGATTTATTTGCTTCTTTTATATGAATGAAGTTTTTCGATCTTTATTACTCGAGTTAGCTGCATGTCATCTTGTCGTAGTTCAGCAGTGACAAAGTGTACATAGTGTTTATATGCTTTAACATATTATGTAATGGAGGTGTAGTATCTATAGTTTGCATTAGGTTTTGTTCTTTGATTCATTCAATAGCTGCTTGTCCACTTGTTATTTTTGATTGATACAAACAGGTTAAACAAGGATGCTTAATTGGATTGGGAGATTGTGTTATCATGAGCAGAACCTTGAATCTCAGGTCTTTTCAGTGGCAGAACCTAGCTTGAACCTTGCATCTTTTGTATATTTTCAAAGGCAGAACATTGAACCTTGAATATTTTGTATTTTCAATGGCAGAATCTTGAACCTTGCATCTTTTGTATATTCAAAGGCTGAACCTTGAACCTTGAATCTTTTGTATTTGAATGTTGAATTCTATGTAGATATTGTTATTTTGAATTAGTTTTAATATCAATTGTTTTATCAATGAAATATACTGCAGGTTTATTAATATCAAGATAGACTACACTTTATAATCGTAGTCTATCTAAAACAGATTTATCTACACAGCATTTTACTACAGTGACTTAAAACCGTATAGTATACTCTACATAGACTACGGTTTATATCCATAGTCTATGTAAAAAAGCTTTCGCTACAGGCCTTTTGTCTACAGTTTGAATTTCTAAAGACTACGGATTTTAACCGTAGAGTATTGTATATATAAACTACGGGTTATAACCGTAGTCTATACAAAAACGCTTTCTCTACAGGCCATTTGTCTATAGTTTATAATACTAAACACTACGGATTTTAAGCGTAGAGTATTGTATATATAGACTACGGGTGATAACCGTAGTCTATGGAAAAAAGCTTTCTCTACAGGCCTTTTGTCTACAGTTTGAATTCCTAAAGACTACGGATTTTAACTGTAGAGTATTGTATGTATAGACTACGGTTATGGACCGTAGTGTTTACTAGGTACCTTTCTCTACACCTGCCTACACTACGGTATGGTTATAGCATATACTACAGGTTATAACCGTAGTGTATGAGCGAATTTCTTGTAGTGTGTGGTGCTCATTCGCGAGCATTTTCCGGATCTCCACCTTGTGGGCAAGGTGGATCCCATCCGGGGGGAGTTGATACGAACACGCCTACTACAACAGTGGAGAAGGAGGATCATGGCGACGACATGGAAGCAGATGCTATTAGCTTGAATGAAGGGGAGGTTGAGAAGGAATCGTCGCCGAAGTCGCTTCGTCCACGAGATAAAATCAAGCCGCCTAATCGCTTCGCGAATTATGTAGCCAAATAAATTTATTTCTTTTCATATTAGCTTAGTTCGTAGTATTTCATGATTAATATTATATCAATACATTCTTGTATTTTGTGTCGAGCGATTTATAAGCTCCGTTCGGGTTTTCTTTGTTGGTTCTTTCCTGGACTAGGATTAGGTCGAACCAACCCTAGGGTCTAGATCATATAAATAGGGCTCTCTTATTATTTGGAGAATTAAGCAATAAGAAAATACATCTTTTGCCCTAATTTTCCTTTCCAGTTTTCGCGTCTCGCGAATTCGACAACGCTGCCGTCGGAGTTGGACTCCGCGTTCAGCGCCTCTCACCGCCGGCCTTGTGCGACAAGGTGTCAGATCCTTCGATAGAGAAGACGAGCTCTATTAGGAATGGGAAACTATGTAATTTTAATGGAGTATTTTAAAATATTGTATAATTTTTGTTTTCATTTTAGAACATTTTGTTACTCTCTTTTAATCTATTAAACTATTAGTCATTATTCGATATAATAAAATATGTAATTATTTATCTGTAACATATTTTTATCGTGCATCGCACGGGAGCAAATACTAGTGATAGTAAAGGCCAAACAAAAATTATTAACAAAAGAAATTTCTAGGCGACCCTAGAAATGTAGTAATTATGCATGCGTGGTCGACGCCCGTAAAGGACAAAATGAGATATTATCTATGCAAATTAAAATTGTCAAGATTTAAGAAGACTTATATGAAAATCAAAGAGTATGGATATAATTCAAATTATCTAATCTAACGCATTAATACTATGGCAAGATAATCAAGATATTAATTGCACTTTACAAGAAAGTGGTTAGATATTAAATTATTGAAATTAGATTGTACTTGGAAGTTTTTTCCGAAAAAATTATACTCCATATGATGTAATTTGAGTGAGAGATGAGATAAATTAAAGTAAGATGTTGAATTGCTAAAACATAAATATAGTTTTGTAATGTTGTACGTAAAGGTTGAAAAAATAAATAGTCTATTGTGCATATCATTCGTGGCTTAAGTGCTTTGTGTGCTTCAATGTTTTGTGCATATCATCAGTGACTTGAGTGCTTCATTTTATTGTTGTTGGTATAGTTTCTTTTTTCAGTTTTTGAGAAATGAAGGAGATAATCTGGACATGTTTTCTCGACATGAATCAAAATAATAGCAAATATATCGCATATTTGATTTTTCACATTTTTTAGCATTAAAATTACAAAATAATATTTGCAAGTACAGTTGTTTATGCAAATTAATAAAAAAAATATAAATTTACTCAAAATAAAATAGAGGTTACACGTGCAACGCACATTACATTTGCTAGTATTTCAAAAGGTTTCAAATAAGTGTTTCATATTTTAGCTGTGTAATTAGTAAGTTCAGCACGGCTTCAAGAAATTATAATGTTATCTTTTTGGATGATCCAAATTGGATTAATTCATATACGATCAATGCAGAAAATGCCAATATTTGTTGTGTGCAAAATTTTAAAAAGATTTCGTCAATTGTCAAAGATCTTGCATGACTAGAGATTTCCTCTATATATATACTTGCAGCAACGGTTAATGTGAACAAGGTCTTTTCAGTTTGGAGACGAAACTTAAAAATTAGCTTTGTCTTTTTGTATGTTTTTATTATTTTTTTATTTTTCTGACGGTGAAAGTAGAAATTCAAGTCCTTTCAAAAGAAATCAGAAATGTTTGATGTCTCAAATTTGATCATATATCTATACCAATATATAAAAGGGCCTTGTTTTACAAAATATAGATCGCCTATTATATCCTTGGTATATATTTAAATTAAAGGTAATATTATAGTATAATTGCAATATGATTATTTAACTTTTTAAATTTTCCGTATCCTTATTTGACCTTTTTAATTATCGTAATGCAAAACCTTTCCTTTTTATCCACAAGGTCCTTTAATTTTTTTTTTTATCAAAAATATAGATCGCCTATTATATCCTTGGTATATATTTAAATTAAAGGTAATATTATAGTATAATTGCAATATGATTATTTTTAACTTTTTAAATTTTCCGTATCCTTATTTGACCTTTTTAATTATCGTAATGCAAAACCTTTCCTTTTTATCCACAAGGTCCTTTAATTTTTTTTTTCTTTATCAAATATTATGAATAAATAAATCTTGTCCTAAATTACTTTTTTTTTTTAATTATTACAACTTAGTCCATATATTATTCAAGTAATACATGGGACGATATCCCTTTCAAAAACAATAAAAATAAAAAATACATGGGATGATATCATCTATCCCAAAATGGTGTCCCAAAATTCAATTTCTACTAATTTTATATTGTTTTTTATAAAATAAAAATACTATAATATAGTCAATCATAATAGACATTTATAAGAAAAAAAAAGTGAACTTTTTAAAAATTATATACTTTATCTTTTGAATTTTTCAACTCTAATATACTAATAAAAGTGAAATTAAATAGTCTATATATGGTTAAGTAGATCTTGAAATTGAGTAGTCGAAGGATATAAATATAAAACTATATAAAAATTCATCTACACCATTATAGTTTAATTAGAGAAGAAATAGTAATAAGAAACATACATTTTAAGTAAGAAAACATAAATATTTTTAATTGAATCATTAAACTTTATTTTGTTCGAAAATTATTATCAAGTAAAATGCGTCAATTGTCTATTTAAATTAATGTTATTTTGATGTTTTTAAATAAGAACTAACATTTGAACTATTGATATTTCAATTCTTTTTTATCTATTAAGAAAACAATTACTTTAAATAATTGTATTGATTTATTTTATTTTATGACTATCTAATACTTCTCCCTCTCATTCAACGTATCCAATTTTGAGTTGTGTCATTCAACGTATCCAATTTTCTTTTTCTTTTTTCATTTTTTTTTGAAAAAATGTAACTTTTTAAAAAGTGCTACCCTATCATTCACTGCAATATACACATTCTCCTTAATTACCAAGCCATAAAGAAATAAGACACACACTTTACATCTTCTTCTTAGTTAAAGCACCAAAAAGAAAAGGGATGCTTTGAACGGGACGGAAAAAAAATACTACTTTTATGATTAAAAAAAGTTGAAATAACGTGTAACTTTAGCAAGAAATTTTGGACATATTAATTTAAACCTTTTTACTTACACTAGCTTGTTGTAAACTTCGAGATTAATAATACGAAACTGACCTATAATTTATACAATTTAACATAATGAATATTCTTCATTTTCTATTATTAAGGATAAATACGGAGTATAATTTATTAAAAAGAATCAAATAATTTAATAGAAATTACTTAAATTATAAATATTACAATTAAAATAAAAAAAAATGTACAATATACTCATCAAAATTAATTTTATTAAAATGATTCGGTCTACGTGCGAATGCACGTATTATTTTCTAGTTAATTACAAGAGGAGGAAAAAATACTATCGAAAACTAAAACTATCATAAAACTAGGTGCTTTATGTTTAATAGAATTGTCTACTACTTAAAATCATCTCTTTCAATTCAATTGCGGTGTGCAGCTAATCAAATTCTCAAGCTCCTGACATATATCCCTAATCACATTCCTAACTATTGAGGGCTGGAACATGTTCGATGAAATGCCTGATAGAGATGATTTGTTAGCTACAGACAATCTTGGGAAAGATAACAAAAATCCAAGAGATAAATGTTCTCAGGAAATGAAGGCAAATATGCAGTCAACTAGTCATTATAGTAGAAAAATAATTTAAAGCGTACAGACAATGCATTTAATCAAAAATCAAAACCTTTATAATAATCAACTCAGAAATATACACCTCAAGAAATATACAACCAAATCCTTCGAAGTCATATATATATATACCAGCGACAAAGTGTTTGTAGATTGTGAAATAGCTAAATCACTGCACACAAATAAAGTATAAGATCAAATCCTAATACATGCGAAGCTATTTTCAAATGGAAATTAAATCTTGGAAACTCCACCAAAAGGACCATCAACTTGACGAAGATGAAATATTATTCTAAAATAAAAATCGAAAGACTAACCTTTTGTTCATCGGTGCAATGGTGACTTCTAGTTGTCATCGTTCCATGAAGACTGAACATGAAGTTCAAGAGTTCTCATCATTCTTATCTCCCAATTCTTCTCCTTCATTTCCTTTGCCCATTTCACAGCCAAAGGGTGGCTGTCAATCACTTCCAACATTACAACTCGGCCAGGCACAGAAGAAGGCAGTTCTTCCAAATTATAGCAGTGTTTGATGCTCAGATGCTGAAGGTGGTAGATACTCGGCACTTTGAAATCCCAACGCACTAGATCAGTATCTTCAATCGAAAGAAACTTCAACTGAGGGAATTCACCATAATCTATTTCCCATACTCGCCCTCGAAAGGCATAGCATCGCAATTTGAGCACTTCGAGATTCGGCAGTTTACCAATCATTCTCATGTGCTCCCAAAAATATCCAAGCCCACTCAAGCACAACTTCTTTAAACTTGAAGGAAGCATAGAGTTTAGTGGAGGTGGGCCCAACCCGAAATCGGGATTCACAACGACACATGTAAGTGATTCTAGATTAAGCAAACAAGAAATGTGATTCAAGTTATCAAAGGGGTTGCTCTTATCATTTGGCTCCAACTCTATTTGAATCCCTAACTTCTTCAAATTAGGGACTCTTTCGAAAACCCTAAGTGTACAACTATGAACACTCACATCCAAGAGTGAAGAGAGGTTAGGCAAAAGGGCCTCATTCTCAGGATCAGGGAGCTTACTTCCTGAAACTTGAAGATGTTTCAAGTCCTTCATATCCCATATTTCTTTAGGCAAATATGATGAAGAACTTTTGGAGCTTTTGATGCTCAGATATTGTTTAATGATCAAGAACTGGAGATTCCAGAGTTTGGAAATGGAAGCTGGAAGCTCTCCATCACAAGTTAGAGAAAGGTACCTTAGATGAATTTGCTTCACTACTTCAATCGGGAACTCGTAGAAACGGATTGAGAGAGCTTCTAGAACCTTCAACAGCCTTGAACCAGAGTATAATGGAACTGGATATTGATGAGGTGGACCAGTACATAGCAAAGCATGTGAAGTAGAAGCAGACACTATAGCATTATATACATCTTTGATTCCGAATAAAATGCCCTTTCGAATGCATAATCTGCGCTCGCTCCTTATACCTCCCATTGAATTATCAACATGAGTATCCAATGGATGGAAAAAACCATTCTTCATGGCTGCATTGCAAGATAGATGCCAATATACAGAATGAAGACTGCAAGTCTTGCTAGTCTCCAAATCGGAACCCTTCTTCACCATAACCATAGTTCTCCCAACAAGCTCTTTCAAACATTGAGTAGCAACTTCTTCAACTGTTTGTGATGAATTCGGCTCAAGAAATCCATCAGCGTACCACAAATTCATCAGGGAGGAGGTGAGGATCTCATGATTTTGTGGGAAAACTCCCATATAAAGAAAACACGCTTTCAAATGTTGAGGCAAACTCTCATAAATCGGAAGCATTCCCTTTGCAATTTCGTACTGCGCATTCATCACAACTGGAATTTTCTTCTCTGCAACTTTCTTCCAGTACTCTAGGGTTTTCTCGGATTTCGACAAAATTTCAGCAACTGCCACAATCAGAAGAGGAAGACCTTCACAAAACTCCGCAATCTTTTTCCCGGCTGGCTCAAGACTAGAAGGGCAGCGCTCTTCACCAAACACCTTCTCACGAAGAAGATCCCAACTTTCTTCATTGCTCAATAATCGCAATTTGTAAGCCCTATCACATGGTCCAAAGAACCCTAATTTCGACACCCTTGTTGTAATCACCATTTCACCTTTGATATTTGGTGAAATTCCTTTCAAGAATTGAACAGGCTCTTGGCTCCATAGATCATCTAGCACCATGAGTAATTTCTTATAGGGCAATTGCGCGCACAAATCCTCGACTAATTGTGCATCTTCCTTCATAGTTGTTTTGTCGATATGAGTAAATATTTGAGCTAGAATATCGACCAAAATCCTTTCTGGTTGATATGCAGGACCCATATTGATCCATACCATGTGGTCGAATCGATGCGAAATTGAGGAATCTTCGAAAAGGTTTCGGAGGAGAGTAGTCTTGCCGACTCCGGCCATTCCATAAACTGTCATGATTCCCATTTTGGGAAAGAATCTTTCTGGATAAAGATTCTCCTTGATTCTCTCGATCAAAGTAGAGAAGTCAAACATCACACTTGCCCAGATTCCATCTTCCTCTCGCAAACGTTGTTGGATTTGATTTGCCTGAGAATATAGTGAGTACAACAAGAACGGTATTAGATTCTTGAAATATGATTACATGACAAATAGTATCATGCAGTGTATAAGAGTATGTTGTCAAATTGTATGGATATTGAGCGCATAGATTAGTTTACACAAAATTTGCTTTGTTTCAGGCCATTTCTTTTCACAGAAAGGAACTGGGCATCTTGGACTTTTTAGTTCTCACACTATTTATTATGCTAAGTGCCAAGTATGTAATGTAAGCCTAAATTGATCCCCACGTAAGTGATCACGAGGGATGGAAATTAAATAAAGTCGCTAACTTATTTTATATCAGGTTTAGGTTTTACTTTTTGAACGATGCGAGCTATACTTGTAGCCTAATCCACCCAAAAAAAAATGGAAAAAAAAAAGAAGAAAAGAAAAAGAATTAAAAGAATAGAATATATATATATATTTTATATTATTTGATTTAGATCTTTTATTGCATCTCGATATTGCATTTCCTATTCTATAAATAAAAATGTGGATTTTGATAAAATTTTAAATACTCAATGATCATCCGATAGTGCAATAAAAATTAAAATACAATGTCAAAATACAATATAAGTTATATATATTATATATATATATATATATATATATTATTTTTTTTATCAGGCAAACACAATATACTCACACACACACACGACTCAAACCCCCGACCTCTTGGATTGTCTTACAATATAAGATACTAATTGCATATTTTAGGCTTGTGTATAGCCATATATTATTGCATTTGGATCTCTTATTGTAATTTCGGAATTCTATGCATGTTAGTGAAATTCAAGAAAAATTAAAACAATAGTATATTAATAGAAATTCATGAAAATTTTCACAACATATGTTGATCATCCAGTAAATGTAAAGAGATGTTAGATGATTATGCAATTGATTGATTTGAATTCGTAATACAATTACATTATTTGGCAACTTAATTTTTTGGGATTACCATCTAACTTGAGAAATTTCGAAGTACTAACAAAAACGGATGTGATCTTCTGTATCAATTATGATGTACCAATCATGTACCAAAATCGAATTTTCTTAATTTTTATTTAATTTTTTTTCTTGAATTTCGATGTTGTATGATTTAGTCTAATATTATACTACCTCTGTCCCCCTATCCGTGTGATTATTACCTATTTGGGATGTCGCCCATATTAGTGTGTTTACTTAAAATAGAAAGATTCTCTTATCGAAATGACATATTTGCCCTTTAACTTTATTCTTATTTTTCCACTTTCTACCTTTCTTTTTTCTACTTTATCTTATTTTTCTTACTTTTTACTTACTTTTCTCTTAAATAATGTGTCACTCCCTCTCCCCATACGGATATAGGAGACGAAGGGAGTACAAATTAATAATGATTCATTTTTTAAATTAGGGTATATAAATTAATTTTTTTTATCTTTTTTCAACATTTTTAACTAATAAAATTGAAATTAAATAATAAAAAATAATTAATTAACCCTAATTGGATGGGTGAACAGTAGTCAATTAGTCTAAAATTAGATTGAATCATAATATTAAGAAATTAAAAAAATAAAAATAAATAAATAAATATTATTTTATTTTTTTTTGAACATTGGTACACCATTATAACTGAATAGGGAATAGAGAATCTCAATAATAACAAATAAATCAATTTTGTAAAACCCATTTTGACTAGTCAACTACGCAACAAAACAAAAGTAGGAACGTGATCGTACCTCAGATATTTCATCATCCACCATGAAAATTGGATCATCTTCTTCCTCTGCCAACCTCTTCCAAAACCCCAGCCTCTTCTCCGATCTCAGCAGCTCCACCAAAACCCTCGCGAGCACAACTCGAAAACCTCTACAGTTCCTCGCAATCTTCACTCCGGCCTCCTCAAACTCCGGCGAAATCAACCATCCGCCGCTCATAAACACGAGCCGCATATAACTCCAGCTAAAGAGTTCATCCCACACTACCGGTATTTCGTAGAGGAAGAAACTCTCTTCGAATCGAGCTACTTCGATTACGCCGGTCGTGAGGAATACCATGCTCCCGTCGTTCTGCTTCGGCAACGATATTCTCAACTGGCTCAAGATCTCCGTATCGCGTACGTCGTCCAAAACGACGACGTACCTTCTCCCTTCCAAACTCTCGTAGAGATACTTGGTCAGTTTCTCTTCTCCTTCCGAAACGAGGGATTCGTGATCTTCGACGCCATTTGTTTGAGCGATGATGGTTAGAAGGATTTCTTTGAGTTGATAAGTCGAGCCGATTCTCACCCACGCGCCGCAGTCGAAGGAGCGTTCTCTGTTAACGTAAATTTCTTCGTATATCGTCTTCGCCACGATCGATCTACCGTTTCCGGCGCCGCCGTAGAAGGAGAAAACGCCGTAGTCCTCCGGCCGGATGGTTCTGATCACGTGATCTTTGAGGTCGGTGAATTCATTGGAAAATCCAAACATCTTAGCAGAATCAATTGCTCTTGATGGAATTTCAGCTAAATCTTCACGATCATCATCCCCTTCTTCGAGGGAATTAGGGTTTGCTAGTTCTTGATTGTAGTCTTCCTCCATCTTCTTCGCTGCTTCGACAAAGGAATTGATCTCCGGCCATACTTCCTCCAAGTCTAGCTCGAGAGGAAGTAACGGCGAAGAGATTTCTTCTTCGTGGTTTGATAGAAACTGGTTTGAGGCATGGGATTCGAGTGAATCTTGTAGTTGATGTGCAGACTCTGTGATTTGTCTGTGCAAAGTGTTCAACCTCCTCCTTCTTCCGCTGCTGTTGCTCCTATCGTCCGATTTTCGGAGAGTTTCTTGTAAGGACGCCAGCTGCTTGTAAGAAACGTCTAAGATTTCTCGACTCCTCCTAGAATCGATGCAAGTATGAGAAGAATTTAGGAGACGATGTATGGTAAGCTTAAGAGAAATCACAGCAGCATAAGCCATCTCCAATTTCTCTTCACCAATATGCAATTCAGAGAGAGAGAGAGAGACAGAGAGAGGTTTTTGTGATTAGGTGCATGGAGCCATAGAGGAATAAAGAAGTCAAAAGAGGGTGGCCTTTTAATAATATTATTGTAAATTATACAAGAGGATCTTGCATGTAGAAATTCCACACTACCTGCAAATTAAGTAGAGAATAAATCATGTTGGTCAAATATTTCAAAGTATACTAGAGATAGATACATATATAGTTTTAAGGATATTTATTTTAATGAATTTATATGTCTGCACTGTTTTTGGTTACTATGTTTTCATTACTTTTAATTTTATGACCAAATTGTATAAAACACCCTTGTATTTGCACCTTTATGCGTAAAATCATGTACAGTTTAACAAATCCTGCACAATATAAGAATTTTAATGCATATTTTAGAAAACTAGCAAATATAACGTGCGTTGCACGTTTATTACTAAATTTGAAAAATATGATTTATTCGAAACATTCAAGTCACAAAAAAATGTGCACAAAATAACCTTTATATAAAACATGACAAAACTAATATTAATTTTGTTTTAATAACCAATTTTCCTTAATCTATGTCGTATCCCTTTCAAACTGTGTGATCCAATTTATTTTTCAGACAAAATATTCAAGTACAATCTGATTCAAATAAATTTTATACTACTATCTAACCACTTTCATACAATGCATTTAAAATATTATTTAATAAATTCTAATATCTTGATTTTTCCTTTGATATGGAGACTTTGATAATAAGTATTCCTATTCAAAGCTAATTAATATCTAACATTATGGAACCAAAATTTAATGAAAACTTTTATATTAATTATATATCTAATTACAATGAAACCATGTTTGACTTTTTTTATTTATAAAAACATAATAATATGTTTGATTTTTTTTTCTTCTATAAATTTATGTATATATCTAATTATAATGAAATCATGTTTGACTTTTGTTTTCATAAAAACATGTAATTTGCTAAGCCTTGTTTGATTATTTTTTTTATAAATTCGTGTATAATAATAATATGATATTACATTATTGCCCTTAAACTAAACTTATATAGACTAAATAGATAAATCAAATTTTGTAAAATAAGATGTAAATAAATATCGGTAATTTTTATTTTACCATATGGTATTTCCAGCATGGAATATCTCATTTCCTTCAATTAAATTCTATAATAATAATAATAATAATAATAATAATAATAATAATAAATTATTACACACATAGGGGCCACACGTAATTCCCATAGATAGGTAATTTAGAGTTTCGATATTATAAAATTAGGTAAAAACTAAATTTATACTCCAAATAAATCAGAATATTATATTACATATTTACATTATTACCCTTAATTTAAAAGATTTTATAAGGATATTATAGGCGATGTACATTTTGCCACAAGGCTCTTTTTTATATAGGTATAGATAGAAGTATTTTGGGACCAATTACGTAGAGAACCAATTAATTAATCCGAGAATTTTCTTATTTTTGGAAATAAACATGGGTGTTTTATGCACAGCTTTTAAAATATATTGGTGTTTTATGCACATTTTAAAAGGATATTAGTGTTTTGTGTAGAAGTTGTTAAATCGCACTGATGTTTAATATAAATTAGAAAATATGTGAGTTTTTAAATTCTACGTAGAATTTATTAAAACAATTGGGTGGTTTGAGCAAATGGTGGAGACACATGGTTTTTATACAATTTACTCTGCTACTGGTAAAGACAATAAATTTAGTTTTATCATTTTTGTCGGCAATAAGATAAAGGGTGTAAATGTAAGCTTTGTTTGGTAGTGTAGTTATATTACGCCAAGATAAGATAGAAGATTAAGATTGTATCTTGAGTGTTGTGATTATATCATGGTGTCAATATTTAAACATGTGTTTGGTATGTAAGATTAATAATGTATACATGTGTTTGGTAGTGAAGATTATAGCATGACTACAAAATGAAATTACTCATATAGCCCTCACATTTGTGTATATTTTGAGTAGCCCGCCATTTTGCTGAAATAAAACCAAACCCTAAAATCTAGTTTCAAACAATTGCAACTCCCTTCACGACACATCATCGACAACGAGCGACGGATTGAGAACTCCAGGAGCTGTGATCTTGAAAATTCGAAGAGAGCTGTAAGTTTGCATTTTGGAGAAATGACTTCAAGCCGATATGGTAATAATTTTCAGATCCAATCTCCTACACAAATATGAAATTTATTGTGTTGCTTGCTTGATAGGGCTTTTTCATTTGTAGTATTCCGTTCTGTGAAACTTGGGCTTGGAGCTTTGGTTTATTCATAATTGTTATAGGAAGATCAGACACACACACACACACATTATGTGAAGTTTACTGAGATAAAGATTGATTTCCACAACTACTCTGTTTCTGTACACAATGCATAATAGTGAAAACTTAGTTTTGGAGGCAAAGAGTTCTGGTTCTAAGAGAAGAATTATTTTGCAGTTGATCTTCAAACTGTGGAGATTGGTGAAACATATGTTATATTTTCATTATATAGACTATAGTAGGATTCCAAAAAAGGAGATGAGAAAATCATTAAGAAATGTAGCGTGCAAAAAGTAGTGTCAAATACTAATGAAGCCCATAACCTATGCTTGTATTGTTCATTTGTTAAATCAGATTGTTCCTTTGTATTGGCTTCCTCTTAGACCCTCTCTGAAACAAGCTCATGTATATAACCTCTTGAACTTTACTTTCATGGATTGTTAATATAGGTACCAATGACACAGTCAAGAACAAAAAAAAGGAATCAGGTCGCCGAAGTTGGAGAGATGAGGAAGAAAAGGTTCTACTTGCTTGTCTAAAGGACGCGGTTGCCGATGGATGGAAATCCGATAATGGGTTCAGAGCAGGGTATGCAAACCGTTTTGCTATGAATAAGCACTTCCCTAAGGCTAATATCAAGGGTGATCCTCATATTAACTCTAAAATAACCGCGTGGAAGAAAAATTATAGTAGTCTTGTCACTATGTTGAAACGTAGCGGTGTTGGATTCAATCTGAAGGGGAATCACACGATAGACTGTGACGATGAGACTTGGGAGGATATATGCCGGGTATATTTGTGAATACTTGTTTGATATTCACCTTTCATTTATATTTTTTTATTGTAACTTACTTGTTCTTTCCTTGTTAGACTGATCCTCATTCCAAGAAATCACACATGAGGGAACGGTCGTGGCCTATTTTCGAAGAATGGAAAGAGGTATTTGGTAAGGATAGGGCAACTGGAACAGGGGCTAAGGATGTGATGGAATCTGTCAACGAGCTATTTGCTGAGCACCATGATTCGACGGCTAACAGGCACCAACCAAAGGACAAGATTATTGATCTTGATGATAATCTCCCAAATCCGGATGTGGCTGACAGTGTTTGTCAGTCCCAACGTGGAGATAGCACGGCAAAACCGAAGAAGAAACGCAAAGCACAAGACTCTTTTGATAACTTGTGTGAGTTGCTGACGGAGATACACAAGGACACAAACCAAACGCTTCAAGATTTGGCTGTTCGACTCGACTATCAACATGATATGGGTAAGGCGAGGAAGGAGGTATACCCATTATTGAAGAAAATCCCTAACTTCTCGATTGATGATAAGTTATGTGCATGTTCAATCATATTGGCCAAGAACAAATGTGTTGAGATGTTCATGAGCCTTCCGGAAGAAGATCGCCCTGCATATGTCTCTCGTTTGCTGAAGCATGGGGAATAGAATTGGCATTTTGTTTCCTGAAGCTCGTGTTGTTGGAGAGCAAACATAATAGCTACTTCGTTTATTGTTTCTTATGTGTTTTTTGTGGAGATGTCCAAAACTTAATATGGATTTCCTAATCTCCTACTATATTTTTGCTACTCTCCCATGAAGAATCATGTCCAAATCTGGAAAGTTGGTGGGTTTATATGTATAGGGATGAAACTGATTAAATACCTTGGCTTGTTTTTTGTATATCAGCTTCTGCTTTATGAGAACTATATTTTGTATTCAAGAAACTAGCAACATGTCATGTATATCAGTTTCTATAAATAAGCATGTACTTTATGAGTTCTTCAATCTAGAAAATAGGAACATATGTTTCTCATTTTCTTTTCTTCAGAAATGTTGATGCCTGTTTCATCATGATTTTTATGAGAATGAAGTAAAGAAATAATATATTGAGACTTGTTATATTTCTTGCAGGAAACAATGCGGATTCTTAAGTTAAAGAAAAATCACAGGCAAGGACATCAAAAATGACAAAGCATTTTTCCAAAAATAAGCATTTGATTCCTTTCAAAATGCTACAACACAGATTAGTTTGCAAAAGTAACTTGGGAATACAAGTGAATGAAATAAAGCTGATACAATAGTTTCCTGAAATAAAACAACTCTCTCTGATGTACAGCCTGAAACAAATATGTGGCTATTAACATATAAATTTAGAACATATAGCATGTTACCTTTCGAACTTACATAATAATAGAACATATATCACATGGATTGACCTATAATATAAACCTGCTCAACTTTCTCTCAATATTTCTCTTGCGTCTTTTTTTCTGAAGCATCTCAGCTACTAGTTTGTTAATGTTATTTTGCATCTCCGAAAAAAAATCTAAAAATTACATCAACAATATTAAAGTAGAATAATAGAACTCTAAGTCACCAAATTCAGTAAAATAATATATCAGTCCACACACATAAGCAAATCCAACTGATACTTAGCCCACAAAATTCGGCTTCAATAATATTACAAATGTCTTCTTAGCCAAAAAAGAAAAAAGGATAACCAGAAAAGAAAGTCTACATATTACAATCTTGCATTCCATATAGTATTTGCAATGAAGTCTCTTTTAAAGTTCCACGCAGCTGATGTTTCAACAGTATCTACATACTTGATATGGTTATCATTCTGATCATCAACAGTTTCAGCTCCCTCTTCATCGAAAATTTGTTCAATGGGATCTTCTTCCATCTCACCTCGAATGAAATTGTGTAACAGGAAGCATGCAGTTATAATCCTAACTTGGACTTTGATTGGGTAGTAGGAAGCACTCCTAAGGATTCCCCATCGCATTTTCATTATCCCGAATGC
This sequence comes from Mentha longifolia, assembly GCA_001642375.2. Classification (NCBI taxonomy): domain Eukaryota; kingdom Viridiplantae; phylum Streptophyta; class Magnoliopsida; order Lamiales; family Lamiaceae; genus Mentha; species Mentha longifolia. Next base: position 37,365,404 of record CM038111.1, read on the forward strand.
ACGCTCGATAATATTACGAGCTTTAGAGTGTCTCATATTGAATAGTTCATCCGCATTCTGGGGCATGGAATTCTCTGGACCCCATTCCTTCAAGTGGTATCTCACACTCCTATATGGGGTTAAGAAACCTTCACTATTTGCGTAACCGTTGTCACACAAATAATAATTTCCTATGAATATTACATGAAAAGAACGAAAAATATTGATATCAGTAATTAGGAACTTTAATTGTGAATTATGAAAATGCTAAAGAAAGATTTCATACCCTTCGGGACCTTTAAACCATGGGTTCTGTTTATTGCATCTCTAAGGATTCTAGAGTCACTAGCTGAGCCCTCTCATCCCGGTAAGACATAAACAAATTTCAAATTTTGATCACAAGCCGCCAATGTGTTAGTAGATATCTGCCCTTTCCTAGTTCTATATCTGGCTTATCAGAGCTACATACCTTCACATTAATATAGGTTCCGTCTAACGCACCTAAGCATCCCTAAGTAAAGAACAAAAGATGCAGATTAATATCAGAATCTCATATAGTTTAATAAGATTATATTATGCAGGCTATGTAATGAAGAAGATAGATTAGCTAAAATTACCGGAAACCATTTCCAACGCGGATCATTGCAATCATTTGCCACAGGTTCAAGTGTGACCAAAAATATGGTGTGAAGCAACAAAACTGCCCTCAAAACTTTGTGAAGATACAACGAGATCGTTTGGCCGCTTCTCCAATAATCAAACCTGACTACCCTGTTTTTCTTATGGTGGGCTAATATGCATAAAAACGTGGCAACCTGCTCTTCAACACTTACATATTTTCCGTCTTCTAAACTACCTAGTTGTCTCATAAGCAAACATAATCGGCCGAAAGTGTTTCTATCCATTCGTAGATTTGAGACACAATCAACATCTGTGGTTCCTATCATCCTACTTAAATGTTTAACTTGCATAGGCATTCTTTCTATCATAGAATATGTATCGTCGGTTAATCCCCGTTTTCTTTTCCTTCCCAAAATGTGACGTATTGCTTGAACGATTATTGAAACTTCTAACAGGTAAGTTTGAATGGTCTTCTGAATTATTAAATAGATAGCAGCAGTTCCGGGGAATTCTTCTTCCATATCTATAATGAGTATATTTCAGAACAAAATTAAAATAGCGCAAGAAAGAGGCCAGAAAATTAAAACGTCCACTAAAATTACATTAATCCACCATAAATTATTAAAGATATGTGATAATTGTAAGCATCGTAAAGGATTTGTTGAAATACATAATGATATTTTGAGCCTCTGCATGGATTTGTTTCTATGATTAAGTAGGTCCTCTTCTATATGCCACAAGCATAGATACATATAAAGCCTTTATGCATAAATGGAATCAGATGACAAGGAACAACTGGGTAGAAACAACAGCATACTAGACAATATTAGAAGAGTTTGCAACTGATACAAACGTGTTTGGACACAAAATTGCAAAATTTATTAAATCTCACTGAAATTGATTCTTGAATTGTAGCTTTATCCGCCAAAATATTGCTAGGAAGAGGGATGGAATAGGGAGGAAGAGATTTGCTCCGAGCCAAGAATGTAGATCTGTGATATTAATGAAATCTATGAGTACAGTGAGGGAACCCTAGATTGAGAAATTGAAATATACATTTCGCATAAAATTATCCTGAATCGAGATGGATTTCGCACTTGTTCTTTCACGGGAGTGGAAACTGGCGTTGCCTTCAAAAACACCGCTGAGCGAAAGAGGATTCAAGATGCAATCCCACATTTTTCTATTTAGAATCGTAAGTCCGTCATCGTTCTTCTCTTGATGAAATTGGGGATCGATATTTGAGTTTGAGAAGGGTAAAATGGGATGGGCGTGATTTTCGAAGAAATACTGTTCAATTCTGTTTGCAGAACGGGGGGGGAGGGGTCCGATATCATTACAAGAGATGAACAGTGGATGTGGCCTGGGCCGGGCGATTTATGCGGGCTTCCCTGATAATGGTTTCAATGATACCAAACAGTCGAATTACCCATGATAAGAAAACCTATCCACTTATATCACCCCTACCAAACGAACTCTAAAAGAGAAGCATGAATAATAGGCATCAAAATGAAAATAAAGTTACATAATTGATTATAAGCTTTGGTCAATTTATTTAAAGGAAGAAAAAGATCAGCATGGATAGAAAGTTTACTTTTCTTTTCTTTTTTTTTTTTTTTTTTTTTTTTTAGGGACGATAGAAAGTCTCCCTTGCTTACATAAATTAATGTCAACTCTAGCTGGAAATTTAGACTCCCAATAGTCAACTAAATTAATATTTTCAAGGGAGAAACTTGTATCAGCCCGAATTCATATTGTGGTTCATTAAATATTTTTATAAGGCTTTCTTATTTTGGGTTGTGGGCCAAGTGGATTAATTGAGCCATGTGATTTATTTTACTTTCAAGGCTTAACCGCACTATGCAGCCGGGCTGATACAAGTTTTTGCCTATTTTCAAAGATCGCCCAAGACTTTGCATTAAATTAGTATATTTTACCATATTCACAATAAATGGAAAATTTTCTCAAACTTCTAGAAGTTGTGGAGAATTTTACCTGATTAATTAACTGCAGTAAAATTATTAGAAACGCTACCTTACGTACCGTGGGCATACTTAATGTGTCCATTGCTGATTTGTAGGGTTTAATTTTTAGGGTATATATTTATATTAGCTTTTTTATTTATACCATTTTTATATCATCCGTGTGCACATTATAGTGGGTATTAGAGCATTTCTCATAAAATTATAACACAATTTGTTTGAAGCGTGAAACTTGCCGATATCTACTTGAAATGGGAAAATTTTGTTGGTGAAGTTTGAAGAGTCCATATATACAGGTTATGAGTCTGCCTAACCTCTCAACTTTTAGGTGTTTTGAAAAAGAAATAAAAAAGTAAAATAAAATAAAATAAGTTGGAAGAGTTATACTCCTACTTGCTTTTACGGGTCGAAATTTCGTTACAATATATCATCAGATACGCACATTTGATTTTTTTTATTATTATTATATATTAACCTAGAAAAAGTGATTTTTGGTAAATCAAGAATAATTAATTTAATCCTTCATCTTATTACTTAACCACTAATTTAGCATTTATACACATGGGTCACATTCTTCGTTAACGTCGTTGCTACGTTTGCATGAAACCCAAAAAATTTAAACAATAATTAATGCAATCATTAAATTGAAATTCGCCCTCTCCAATAAAATTGCTAGGCTAATTTTCCAACACGTAATTATTAATTTACAATGACACGAATAGTAAGGTAGGATTAACTTTATATTTACCAAGTTTTCTTCGTTGATTGTAATTAACGCTACGGCAACAAAACTTTTAGAAGACATCGACTCCCTTTTGAGTGAAAACGCGTTTCCGCCTCGATTTAACCTTTGTGAAAATTCAGTGGCAATCCCTCCAACACCTGCTGCGTACTCCGAGGATTGACCTCTCCCTCTTTCCAGCTCATTCGATACTGGCATTTCATCTCCCGTTTATCAATTTACCACGTACAAATGCAAAGAGTAGTACATAATTTGTATATATGACAGTATTTAGAAACGTTATATACATAAGCATGTATGAAATGCATTGAATAATTGATAAATCAAAGGTACATGTAATTCAGAATCAGAAGGAAATGCATTTGAATACTTTCAGATCGAGGGACTGACCATTTCAAGCAATCAGCCATCGGCCCATCACTTGAGGTTCCAATCATCCCATGAAGAATGGATATCAACTGTTGCAAGCTTTCCCACTTTGTTCTCGCAATCGATTTCTTTCATTTGCTCTGCCCAAATGGCGACCGAAGGGCAGCAGTCGGCTACTTGAAGTGTTTGAACAGAACAAGACAAATAATGAGGGAGCTCTTCTAGCATGTAGCAATGTTTGATTCTAAGAAACTTCACTGAAAAGAAGCTGGGGTTTCTTGTTCGCCACTGCACTAGATCGGTCTCTTCAAATGAAAGAAACTTGAGTTGGGAGAAACTGCCACAATCTGTTTCCCACACTGGTCCTTGAAAGGCATAGCATCGTAATTTGAGCACTTCGAGATTTTGTAGCCGGCCAATTATGGCCATGTAACTCCATGGATACCCGAGCCCGCTCAAACTCAACTTTTTAAGACCTAGTGGGAACATGGAATGAGGAGCAGATGGAGTAACGATGTCATCACTTAGGTTAGGATTCACAACGACACATTTAAGTGATTCCAGCTTGCTGAGACCGGAAATATTATTCAAGTAGTGGAAGGACTTACCATCATCACCCGGCTCGAGTTCAATTAGAACTCCTAATCTTTTTAGATTTCGGACTCCTCTAAGGACCTCCTTAGTGCAACTTTCAATGCTCACATCTAATAATGCTATGAGGTTAGCTAAAACCTCCTCATCACTACTAGGTTTAGGTAGGTTGCCTCCGGTAACTCTAAGGTATTTTAATTCCTTCATACTCCAAATTTCCATAGGTAGAAATGAAGAATCACTTGAAGATTTGGTGCTCAAATGTCGCCCCACAATCAAGTTCTCAAGGTTGCAAAGTTTGGATATGGAAGAAGGGAGCCTCCCATGACAAGTGAGAGCAAGGTATCTTAGATGAATGAGTTCCACTACTTCTATTGGAAACTCATATAGACGAATTGATAGAGCATCTATGATCCTGAGCAGACTCGACCTATAAGGTATTGGTACTGGATACTGATGATGGGGACCGGTACATAAGAGAGAACGCATGCATGAAATGGATGACATTGAGTTATGCTCATGGGTGATGCCTAACAAAATGTTATTGCGAATGCACACTCTGCGTTGCTCCATTAAAACTTCTATCGAATCACGAGCATAAGTATCGAAAAACTTGCTCTTCTCAGCTTCACCATTACACATATGCCAAAAGGCTGAGTGAAGTCTGCATGTCTTGCTAGATTTGCGATCATACTCTTTTTGTTGGACCATAACAAGACTACTATACTCAATCTCCTTCAAATATTTTGTAGCAAGTTCTTCTACAGTTTGAGAAGGATCAGGTTCTAGAAATCCCTCCACATCCCATAAATTAATGAGCTTGGAGGTGGGAATCTCATTGTTTCGAGAGAAAACTCCCATATATAGAAAACACGCTTTTAAATGTTGAGGTAAGTATTCGTAGCTAGGATACAATACCTCATGCATTTGATCATACGCGTCCTTGAAAATTGAATTCTTTTCCTCTGCTACCATGTTCCAATATTCTAGGGTTTTATTTGATTCTGATAGGAGATTGGCAACCGTGAGGATTAAGAGAGGAAGACCTTCGCAATTCGTAGAAATTTTCTCTCCGACTTTCTCTAGCTCAGGAGGGCACAAGCCTTGACCAAACACCTTCTGACGAAGAAGATCCCAACTTTCTTCTTTATTTAATAATCGAACTTTGAAACATCTATCATCTGTCCTAAGTTGTTGACCTAATACAAGTAGCCTAGTTGTGACAAAGATCTCAGCTTTAATGTTTGGAAATAACATTTTCAAGTGGTGCACGGGCTTTAGATTCCACATATCATCCAACACGATGAAGCATCTCTTATATGATAATTCCAAACATAAACTCTTAGCTAATTTTGCATCTTGTTTGACATGTTCCATATCAATCTCAGGATATATTTGAGCTAGAATATCTATCAAGATTTCCTCTGATCTATATTTTGGGCCAAGTCGGACCCACACCCGGTGTTCATAATGATGCGAAATTGAGGGATCTTGAAAAATATTCTTGACAAGTGCACTCTTACCGACACCTGACATTCCATAGAACATCATCATTTCTGATTTTGGAAAATATCTTTGGGGAAAAAGATACTCCTTGATTAGATTAATACCACCAGACAAGTCAAGTACAGTTGGGGCCCAAAATTTTTCGTTGGCCTCATGCATATCATCTTGGATCTTTGAAACCTGGCATGGAAAATAAGGGAAAGCAAGACAAAATTACTCTTAGCTATCATCTTAAATTTTTGGAATCTTGGTGTCATTTTTAACCCATGATTTGTCGATTTTCTAGTATGTGAATCACTCTTTAATTCTTTCAACAGTGTATCCGGCTGTCTATCATATATATCATTGGTTACAATCATGTATCGCTATATATGTAGATATTTTTTATTTCATACGTAACACAAAATATTCATGTATATACTAATCTTAAAAGCAAGTAACTTAATTTCGGATCAAAAACAAAAAAGACAATTACTTTCGCCATAAATCAAAATTTTAAAATCATTCATTAAACAAAAACCATTACTCTTGTAAAATATACATTAAATTGGTAATTAGATGTTTAATTAGAAAATGATGGATCAAGAAGTAGTGTATGTTAAATGGTGATCTAGAAAGTATAAATTCTATCGTACGTTACATTCAACAACATTTCGGTATAATATTAATATATGATGTCTTGCTATAAGTACGTACTAAAAGTCGTGACACATCTCAATATAAAAACAATCCAATCAGTATTCTTCAACAAAAAAAGAAAAAAGTGAGGTTCGTGATGGTACCTCTGAGATCTCATCCTGGACCACGAAAATTGGATTTTCCGGCTCCGATGCTAGCTTGCTCCAATTCTCCGGCGTCTTCTCCACTTTCAATAGGTAGAGGATAACCTTAGCTAGTGCAACATGACTTCCTCCACAATTCTCTGCAATCTTCTTCCCAGCTTTCTCGAATTCCGGATCAATCGTATCTTCTCTACCAAACATCACCAATCGAACGTAATCCCAAACATAATCATCCAAAAATATTGGCCGTTCGTAAATATAAAAGCTTTTCGCAAATTGAGCTACTTCGATTAGCCCCGTTGTTAACACGATAAAGCTCCCATTATCTTGCTCTGGGAAAAACTTTCTCAAGTAATCCCAAACTTCTACGTCGTCTACATCATCTACTACGATCATGTATCTTCTACCCTTCAAACTCCCGTACAAATAAAACCCTAATTTCTCCGCATTTTCTTCCAAATTAGGCAATTCATCATGATCAATTATTTGAGAAAGAATACTTACAACAATTTCTCTATATTGAAAGTTTCTGCCTACGGTCACCCACGCGCCACAGTCGAAGGGCTGTTCTTTCGCGACAAATATTTCGTCGAAAAGGGTTTTCGCCGCGATCGTTCGACAAGACCCTACTTTTCCGACGAAGGAGTAAACCCCGAAATCGTACGGCCTCATTGGTTGGAGCGCGTGAGCTTTTATTTCGGCGAGTTCATCGGATAATCCGACGATTTTTTCGTCGGGATCGTTATTCGGTGTCACGGCTGCGGCTGCGGCTGTGGATCCGTCGCTGTCTTCGTCTCTGAGGGGTGTAGGGTTTTGTGATTCTTGAGTGTATTCGTCTTTCATTTTCATCATGGTTTCGACGAAGGAATTTATCTCTTGCTTTGCTTCTTCGAAATCCAAGCCATCATGAGGTAGAGAGAGAAACTGATTCGAGACGTTGAATTCGACTGCGTCTTCGACTTTTTGTACGGCGTCTCTGATTTGAACGTCGAAAGCATTCCATCTCTTGCTGCTGCTGTCGTAGAATTCCTTGAGGAATTCTTGTAAGGATGTGATGTGTTTGTATGTGTATTCTAAGATTTCTTGACTCGAAGAGAGTATGGGAGTGTGGGAAGAGTGAAGAAGGCGATGTATGGTTTGCTTAAGAGAAATCACAGCTGCATATGCCATTTCTCTCTATATCTCACTTTCTCTCTCTGGCTGATTTTTACAAAGGCGTATACACCATGCATTATGCAATTATGGAGAAGAGAGCCCGCATCAGAAAACAGAGTGAAACGTAGTTTGGAAGGCAAAATCATGTGATGGAGATTGATTTTTTATTTGAGATTTTTATATTACACAATATATAATATTATCTATATCTTCACTTGCATTAAATAATGGGGTTGATATCCTCTATCTCAAAAATATGTCACAATGGTGTCACAATGGAGTATAATTTAATAAATCATAATAAACATTTATAAGAAGAAAAAAAATTGAAATTTTTATAATTACATACTTTATTTTTGAATTTATCAACTCTAATATACTAATAAAAGTGAAATTAAATGTAAAAGAATAATTATAAACCCTAATTGGGATGGGTGAACCCTTGAAAATAATACTAATAAAATTAAACGAAATCATTATAATATAAATTTATTGAAATAAATAAATAAAATTAATAAAAATTAAATTTTTTGGATACCAATATCGATGTTTTTTATTTTTATTTATTTATTATTAAATATAATTAAAATTAAATACTAAAAGTAAATTATATATTTAATTAGATTAGTAAATCCTAGTCAATTCGTATAAGTTTAAATTAAATCATAATATGCGAAAAATTGAAATAAATAAATAAATAATTTTAATATATACGATTGATATACTGATAAACTATAATGGAGATAAAAAAATCTTATATGGACAACAGGATATTACGATGAGAGCATAAATAATGTGAATGTAAGATTATATTTGTAAGTTTAAAATGATTCTTAATCTTTTACTCAAGAATCAAGTCAAAGATAACTCGCGATAAATAAATAAAAATTGTGGATGCAGCTGGCCATATGGAAAATTGTGGCGATGGTCTGAACTTTGTCGAAGGAACATTATAAAAACTAGTATCACACCCGTGCGATGCACGGGGTAAACTATATCGTGTATTTTTTTTAATTATATATAATGGTCATGATATCTTTCGTTAACTTCTAAAGAAAACACAATTTATTATTTATGCATGTCATGTGGGTATAATATTATTATAGAATTGTAAATTTATATATCTCATATATTTTTCCGAGTATTTTTAATTTATTTTGAAAATTATAATACTTAAATCAAATTAATATACATATTTTGTCCATCCCACAAATTTAGCCCCGGGCCAGGGTAGATGTTAGAAAGATAATTTTTTTCATAATGTAATAAGAGTTGTAAAGTAGTCATTTAAAGAGTATTTTTAAAAATTAATGTCGGAAAAAGAAATTATAAATAAAACAGAGTGATTTTTGATATACTATGAATTTTGTGATTTGGTAAATTTTTTTATAAAGGGTATTGATTAAGTTAATCTCAATTTTAGGTATGTGACTAAATTTGTGGGATGACCCGATTTATTAAGTGAAAATAATTATGTGGAACGGAGGGATTAATATAAACTGTACTTCATTCATCCCAAAAATTTAGTATCGGACGACCGATTACTAATATTAAGAGAATAAATTTATTTATAACAAATCTAAAAATATAAAGTAGTATAGGTGTATTTTTGTAAAAGAAAATTGAGAAGGGAAGGAAAATGTAGGATAAATATAGTGTAGATTGTTTTTATTATTATTATTTTTTTTTTTGACACTGTGGTATACTATGTTATAAGAAAATTTTGAGAATGTTTGTTATGATAATGGGTTTAAAGACTTTATAACTTTTACTTTCTTCCGAAACAATTTATATGAAATTTAAAGACCGTTTAGAGGACTCGAATTTGAGACCTTTGGACTCAGACATTATCCCCCTAGCTACCGCTAGACCTACATACACACACACAATTTTCACTTTAGGTATATATGACTACATTTGCATTATATGTCCAAATATGATAAGTGGGGCTAAATTTATGTATTGTAGTGAGTTTTTTTTTATTATTATTATTGGAATATTTATAGAGTATGATAATCGTGACAAAGCAATAATACAAAAAGAAACATATAAGTCCATATATATTGAAGTTTCACTACAAATTTATATATCTAAATTATGGAAGAAAAAAAAAACTTTCTAATAAATCACATGTGTGGTACACGAGCTGCTCTTATTATTTGTCACATATGAAAATTTTCAAACCACTTCATCTACGAACTCGTGAAATGCAACATAAAATTGACCACCGGATAGAGATTGCTTCTTATTTCTTACGGAATGTTTCCTATAAATCAATAACAATATATGTAAAAGTATAATTCATTTTTACTTGCATTATATGTGTATTTATACTTATACTTTTTTTTTATTATCATCATATCTTGATTTTAGAATTACACATATGTCATACATATGGGTGCAGTTAATTATATTAGACATAAAGTGAGATGCAATTGCATTGCTTGATAATTAAATAATATACTGATGCAGCATATTGTTCCTATCAAGACATATAGACATATAGTTAAATAAGATATGAACTACTAATCTATAATCAAGACATGTCACGACCGTACTTTGCTAATCGATAGCTAAGTTTGGTAAATTCGTGACTATAAAATATGAATCTGAAATAATGAATATATGAAGAACATTTCTTGAATCGACTCTTAGGGCAATCTCATTTCTAGATAATCTGATATTTATAACTGATAAAGTAGGACAATACTTGTCATGATTCTCACTCAGAACACATCTAAATCGAAAGGAACTTTAAGAACATCAGAGTGTACGCAACGGAAGTATGGCTATAAATACATGTATGAAGACATGTATTACCAAGAGTTATCAACAACTAAATCTTCACTAAATTGACAAAAGCTCCGCCGGTCACTCCGCTTCAACCTGCTCAACCTGCACATTAAAAACAATGTACAGGGCTAAGTACAAATTGTACTCAGTGAACACATTGCCCAAAACTGATTTTATTGTTATCCATATACTGAGTGAAACATAGGGTTTTTCTTAAAAGTCTATGTTCACTAAAATCTCTTAGTTCTCAAAAGTGACTGCGCAGTCCAATTTCTTTAGTAATCTACCATATCTGAGTTGTTGTGCCCGAGGAGGTGGTCACCTCACTCGTCACCTGATCGATCGTCACACTAGACGATTCGACCACTGTGTACACTAATCCAAGTATAGCAGCTGGCCATACAGGGACCCGAATTCGATTAAATAACATTGGCATAGCCAATAGCATATAGGCATCATACAAAAAACAAAATATTTTATTAACTAAGAGTTAATAATCAAGATTTAATTGATTAAACTAATCAATTATATAATTAGAATTAATTATTGGGAAGTATCTCAATTAATTTTAAATTCTAAGTAAATAAATCAATTAATTGATTTATTAAGAAACAACCGAATAAGCTATTCGTATAATTCGATTAATAAATCGAGCCTAGATAACAGTGACGGTGTCACTTAAAATTTGAATAATCTACGAGAAGCTATAGAGCTAGGATTGTTCAATAAGTTTTATCGTTCGAGTTAAGAATCTTACGATATACTTTCTTCAAGGTCAAGCGGAGAAGGATCAATCACCAAGGCGAAGCTAGATTTTAATAGCACTTAAGCAAGTAAAAGAGGTGGGCTTTCTTTTAAAATAAAGCGTGTTTTATTAGTTGATATAGCTCTTTTAAAAGTATTGTCATGCCATAAAATATTTTGTTTTTTGTATGATGCCTATCTGCTATTGGCTATGCCAATGTTATTTAATCGAATTCGGGTCCCTGTATGGCCAGCTGCTATACTTGGATTAATGTACACAGTGGTCGAATCGTCTAGTGTGACGATCGATCAGGTGACGAGTGAGGTGGCCACCTCCTCGGGCACAACAACTCAGATATGGTAGATTACTAAAGAAATTGGACTGCGCAGTCACTTTTGAGAACTAAGAGATTTTAGTGAACATAGACTTTTAAGAAAAACCCTATGTTTCACTCAGTATATGGATAACAATAAAATCAGTTTTGGGCAATGTGTTCACTGAGTACAATTTGTACTTAGCCCTGTACATTGTTTTTAATGTGCAGGTTGAGCAGGTTGAAGCGGAGTGACCGGCGGAGCTTTTGTCAATTTAGTGAAGATTTAGTTGTTGATAACTCTTGGTAATACATGTCTTCATACATGTATTTATAGCCATACTTCCGTTGCGTACACTCTGATGTTCTTAAAGTTCCTTTCGATTTAGATGTGTTCTGAGTGAGAATCATGACAAGTATTGTCCTACTTTATCAGTTATAAATATCAGATTATCTAGAAATGAGATTGCCCTAAGAGTCGATTCAAGAAATGTTCTTCATATATTCATTATTTCAGATTCATATTTTATAGTCACGAATTTACCAAACTTAGCTATCGATTAGCAAAGTACGGTCGTGACAGAGTGGTATCAGAGCCCTAGGTTGCTCTGAAATCCAAGAGTCTTCTTCAAAGTAAAGTCTAGACTTGAATCTCTAGACTTAGTAGAGTTACTTGACAAAAGCTTGGCACTCCGATTCATCACGCTCAACGAGGTAAAGGTAAATATTTTCTTTAAGTGAATGAAAGTTATAAACTTATCTTTTAAAGAACTTAGTAGAAACTTGTTCTTTGATCACTTAGAGAGAAAAGGGACTTCATAAGAGAACATAGTTGCTTAGTCACATACATGAGTAAGCATGCTTAAATCTAGGATTTGAAACGAGGTTTTCTTTCCTTAACGATCGAGAAGAAGAGACAGAGAGTGTTGCAAGAAGCAAAAAAAAACCAAGGCAAGAAGTACGACGCGAATCAATTAGCAATTCAGTCGAAGAGATTGTTATCTATTGCCCGAGGCAATCGAATAACCTAAGGTTGTTAATACCTTCAAATTTAGCATACACCAACGCTAAAGTTAGAGTAATATACACAGTGGCGAAATATATAAGTCCACACCAAACCCCAAGGATGGTAGTGCATACTTGGACAGAAAAACATAAGTTAATAAGAAAGAGGAATAAACCTCTAAGACAAATATGAGTCCATATACTATTAGACATAGTAGTGAGAACTATGGCGTAGTGCTATTTGCAGCAAATAACAAATTCATTAGAATGTTGCAACCCAAATTACAACTTTTATGAGAAATAAGTACTTGAAGAAGAGTTGTTCTCTTAAGATGGTTAAGCCATATCTAAGACAATTTTGCATCCTACTTCGCTAGATTTTCAAGCCATAACGATCGATCGTTGATACATTGCTAGAAAAAGGAAATAAAGTAGAAAGTTTATCTCCGTACGCTGGTATACGTCGTTAGCAATAGTAACATGTCCCATGCCAGTTCAGTCCCCCATACGAAGTAAAGAAATATCAATTTCATACATTAAGGATTAGTCAGTCGAAGAATCAGTGGAATTATGGAGATAGTAATCTAAGGGATAACCTTACGTACTAATGCCTTATGATGTGGCATATACCATTTTGATCCTCTTGAAGCCAATAAAGTCTATTTGCTTCCGAAAAATAACAAGCTGGGAAGATTTTGAACTAAAACAAAAGTTTCCAAACTTTGAAAACCTTGTTTTCGTCATTCATTGACAAAGCCACCAAAGTGCGATGGATGGTTCCCTACTGAGGAGGTGCTTATGTGGAACTGACCACTCTATGTAATCTCAATCTCAGTAACATCATCCGTAGACCAAAATTCAGATGGGTATCTGCAAGAGGGTCTTTCTCTTCGATCCCTTGTCATTTCGTTTCTACCCTCTGACTATGCTTTCCATACTGATCTGAAAAAGTTATTGAGGAAACCATCCGATTGAATATCATGCAGGAATTGAAATATTATTCCTATGGAATTACCTCCTAGTATCGCTTCACAAGTTATTTTGTTTCGTATTGTCTTCCTTTTGAAACCAATGAGAGGTAAGAATTTAGCCATCCGAAAGTTCGGAGTATGACCAAAACATAGTACCCTTTTGGAGGTGCCAAAAGTTGGTGACTAGAGCAGAATAGAGAAATTTAGACCCATAATAGAAATGATCGAGATCCAGTATCCTAAGGAAGATAGACCCAGAGTACATAGATAATTAAGAAATATCAACAAGAGATTTAAGTTGATATAGAGTTGTAAAGAGCCTTAAGTATCCCTAAGAAGATCTTAAGCACCCAAACGAATAAATGGAAGAGTCGGATCAAGTATTACAACCCATATCAGCAAGGGGGTCAGTTTTAAAGACGTGTGTAGCAAGTAAGTCAAGGGAACTAATACGCTTGTCTATTTATTGGCTGAGACCAACTAACAGCGAGAATCTATTAAGCTTAAGGAATTAGAGGCGACATACTCACGAGTTAGAAAAGTTCTAAAATCAGTAGCATGGAAATGTGAATTTAAACTAGATCGAGTAAGCAGACGAGCTAAATCAAACATATGAGCTGATTCCGTATGAGCAGTTTTGAGTTTCTCTGGAGGAAAGAAATAGTGAAATATCATAACCATATGAGGGAAGTTCTGGTCATATCAAGGAGACCAAAATGATAATGGATGAATTAGAATCCATAGAAGTAGCAGAGGGAATGCAGTAACATATGATAAATCGGAAAGTCTAGTTGAGAATCCCCCTGTTTCGAGGGAGAAAGACCTATAAAAGTGTCCATTCAAGTCAAAGTAGAATTCATTTTGTACTTATAAGAGAAGTAAGGTGAGAATAATAAGGCGTTCTTAAGAAATAAGAACACATGCCAACACATAAACACCAAGAGAGAAGAAACATAGAGATATGATAAGTATCGAGACCTAGAAATAAGGTACAATGTAAATTGACATGAGGGTAGCCACCCTATATTCAGGAACGAAACCAAGAATTCTTAGGTGTGGAATAGTGTTAAATAAGGAGCCTTAGAGGGCATTAATCAAAGACGAGAATAAGGTCCTAGTCTAAAAGATCAACGGGAACCTCAAGGTAGACAAAACTGTAAAGAGTAGTACAAAGTGAGAAAGCATTTTGGTCCAAGTAACGTTCTATTAAAAGGAGAAAGTAAAACGTCACGGCAGTTTTTCCCCACCACCACCTCAACTCCCACCTAAGAACCAACAACGGTTTTTGTACAAGCGGTGGCAGAAGGTGAAGGCCTATGCGATGAGGCAAAAATAACCACTAGGAATCAAGGAAACCTAGCAGGTGTGGGCATACCCCACAATATACCTGTTATAGTTTTATTCGATACGAGAGCTTATCATTCTTTAATCGCTAAAGCATGTGTAGATAACACAATGTTGAGAACGGAACAATTAGGAGCACATATGAAAATCACATCGTTTGTAAGAGGAACTATTACTCTTACACACCGCTTTTCGAACCTAGAACTCGACATAGGTTCACATAAGCTTCTAGCGAAAACTCTTAGCGTTATACCGACGAAAGACGCGGATATCATCTTAGGAATGGATTGGCTAGCTGAAAATTACGTCACCATCCTATGCAAGGATAGATAAATTTATTTTTGAAATTGGGAAATGAGCCTACGGTTTTCCACGGGATCGCTATGAATAATCGGAAATCAGTTATCCATGTTCTCCAAGCAACGACCATGATGAGAAAAAGGATATCTGGCTAACCTTGTTAGCTGACTAAGGAGCCGAAGGATGAGAAGGAGAGAAAAGTAGATAACGTGGAATCCGTTCCAGAATTTTCTGACATTTTTCAAAATGTATTACCAGGGCTACCGCCATACAGAAAGATAGAATTCACCATCGATTTGGAACCTAGATCAGCTCCGATGTCCAAAGCACCATATAGAATGGCACCAAAAGAGTTAGAGGAACTTAAGGTGCAGCTTCAAGAACTGTTGGACCTATGGTTCATCAAACCGAGCGTGTCACCATGGGAAGCGCTGGTACTATTTGTAAAGAAGAAAGACAGTTCCATGAGGATGTGCATAGCTGATCGAGAAGTGAACAAGCTTACCCTCAAGAACAAGTACCCTCTACCTAGGATCCATGACCTGTCTGACCAACTCAAGGGAGCAAGTGTGTTTTCAAAAATAGATTTGAAATCAGACTACCGTCAGCTGAAGATTCGACCAGAGGATATACCCAAGACAGCTTTTCGGACCAGATATGGCCACTACGAGTTTGTAGTTGTGCTGTTCGGGTTAACTAACGCACCAACAGTATTCATGGACCTAATGAATCGTGTTTTCCATCCCTACTTAAACAAATTCGTTTTAGTGTCCATAGACGACGTTTTGATTTATTCGAAGAGCAAAAGGGAGCACGAGAAACACTTGAGAACAGTGTTAGAAACTGTAATATCCCGACTTTCCAAAAACATGAAAATTTAAAAATTTTGATTATTACTTAAGAATTCTTATATTTGATAAGACTTTTAAAAGTTATAGAATTGTATTAGAGAATGTTAAGAACGATTATATTATTCGCTACGACAAAGAAGAAACATATTATATATATATTCGTTTAAGTTAGTTGGAATTTTAATTCGTGTTGTAGATTTCAAAATATTTATATACATAAATTTATCGATAAATTCTTCATACGATTAGTCGTAATATAGAAAGTCGAGTTTAGTGAGATAGTCGAATACCAGGTATGTCGAATATGAACTAAGATTATAAATCTTGTGATTGATTGTAGATTAGTAAACGTGGGCTTTGGATATTCAATTACTTAAGAAAAACTTGTCCTAGTTTTGAACCCACATCATATTCTCTTATTATGAAGGCCCATGAATACTAGCCCATTTTCTCAAAGCCCATAAGTATTTCATCAGGAAGTTGTAGGCGGCGGTGATGATTTGAGATATTTCACTCTAGCAGATCACCATCCCCAAAACTTTACCAATGCTACAGTAAACACTCGCATGCAACAGAGATAGGATCGAAAAAGAGGATAGAGAGAGAGAAGAAAGGAAATCGTAGAGGAAGAAAAGATAGAGGAAGGAGAAGAAGAAAAATCAAAGAAGAGAAGCCTGAAATCTGCCTCAGAATTGTTCCATTCCAAACCAGCAGATACACAATCGAACCCCAACCCATTTGCAGTAAGAAACTTTCCATATTTTTTTTTTAAGTATTCTCCAAAAGAATCAAGCTATACAAGATCTTAATTCCTCTACTGCAGATTACACAGGAGAAGAGGGATTCCTTCACAATTAAAATATCTACCTACTGAATCTTATCACTAAACAAGTAAGGGCTTCCATCTCCACTCTTGCTAGCAATCTTATGAATTTAAAATACGAGATTTAAATCAATTCTAATAACTAGGATTAATAATATAAATCCTAGATAATTCCTACAACATAGAAAACTTGACACCGTAAAATCGAAAGCTTATAGATGGAAATCTAGGTAATATACATCTACGAAGAAACAATTAGAAATATAAATAAAGGGGGAACTTTGCCTCCCCTGCTACTGCCTACGTTAAACAAGAACGAGGGAGGGCTTTGCCCTCGCTGCCGTCGGTAGTGTAGAAGAGTACGGCGGCGGCGGCACTGAATTGTTGTCGGCCGTGAGTAGTAGCTGCCGTAGAAGTCGACGACGGTGTCGGGCTAGTGCGACGATGACGAGGAACAGGGGCGGCAAGGACTCGATAGTAATGATGCGGCGCCGGTTATGCTGCTGAGAATAATGGTGGCGTTCCATCTCCAAGACATCGGAACAGGGGCCGGCAGCATAGTGGTCGAAATTGAGAGAGAAAAATTGAGGGCTTACAGTTTGGAGCTTGTCCCTCCAGTTTATAATAGTTATAGAGAAGGGGGAGATAGAGAGTGAGGTACTAGTGGCGATGGCGGCGACAGCCAGTTGGAGGTGAACCGCCGGAAATTATATTAGAGAGAAGGGAGTGTGGCGTGCGTAGAAAAAAAGGGGAGGAGGAAGACAGCATCCCTCTACTGTATGTGTGCTGTCGAAAATGGAGTGTTGAGCAACTTTAATACTTTCTCTTTGGGCTTTGGTTTGGGCTGGATTTAATTCATAAATAGTATATATATAGGTTCAAATTCTACTTTGGGGACCAAATGGTGTAGAAAAAGACAAGACCACAATTAATGTTAATAGTATAGTCTATCCGGCTAAGAATTAGAGTTGCAACCCAACCATTAGTTAATATAATTAAATCCTTGAAAATTTTGTTCAAATAGTATTAAGCTATTTACTGAACATACTCCAATTTAGTTAAATCATAATTTGGAGCCTATGATATTGTAGTAAAATTGGAAAATTTAGTATTCCACACGTGAGCCGTAATAATCTATATCAAGTGTTATCTCGTGTAGTAAAATTCTTGATTCCATCATTAATTTGACTTATCAACCGTAAATAGATTTCTTAACCAGATAAGATAAATGCTTACCATTATTATTGATACATGAACACTGAGATAGATTCCCGTTGGGTGTTGGAGCAGTGTTGTTATGATATTATGATACGGTTTATGAATTAATGTAAGGTTGGAACCTCTGTATTTATTCATTTTTATTTGACGGACTTATTATTGTTCGATAAATATTATTGTTGAGGACTGAGTTTTGGGATTAGTTCAAATGGAGATATGGAGTTCTCATTGAACTAATCGAACACTTTAGCTGATGCTTGTCTAATCGAGAACCTAGAGAGTTTTTGGAGAATTTAAAATACGTAGGAACCATGTCGAAATTTATCAAATTATTCCCTTCCAACATCTACTGAAACTTATATAGATTATATAGATTCCGACCGGTTAGTTATTTACATATTCGTTCCTTTCTTATATCTTTATTAATTCCACTTAATCCTTTCACGAATAGAGAAATATACTTGAGGAACGAGCTATAATATAAATGGTCTTATATTAGGAATAAGAATGGATTGACTCTCCATCTCTTCAACAAAAGACTTAGATTCTTATAATTAATTTAATAAAAAGGCAATCAATCGGACTTAACTATTAACCGAACTAAACCTTACATCGAAAGATCAACTAGAAGGGATATAGAATCCTAAAGCCTCGAAAATCTAGAGTTAGAAACATATTTATGTTGAAATAGAAATTACATATTTCTATAAGATTCAAACCTTTGCTAAATAAATGAACTTTGCTTCCTAAAGGTCAAGGACAAGGTAGGAATCAAGGGACTTGAAGGAGAACTAAGAATCAATCAGACACTTGTATAATCAGGTGGGCGTTATTTTCCTAAGCAAAGTATAATTTTGCTATAATGAAGCATGTTTTGACATGAAATGCAAGTTTCTACGATTATTCATGCATAAAATATTTGTATGTTTCCTATCTGTGTTGGTTCGCCAATGACGATCGGCTCTGTGCTAAGTAATAGTTGTTAGCCAGAGAGTGTACACGAAGTTGTAAACTGTGTGCCCGGGAGGTGAGGGCCGGTTTACGAGATTAGTTGCGACCGTGAGAGGTGGCCAACTTTCACGGCGCGAGAGAAACAGATATGGATAATACGTTAAGGATGCGAAAGGGGTTGTACATCCACACAGCTGTGAACAAAATGTGATTTTAGTATGCATGAGTTATTTTCCTAAAACCTTATGCAATACTGATGAATGCATGAATAATAAATGATTTATATACGTTTTGGACATAACCCACGGGGTACATCAAGTACTCAGCCCTGCTCGTGTTTCCAAAAACTTGTAGGTTGAGCGAGGTGGTGACGGCGGCTGTGTTGAGAGAGAATGTTACTCTTCTTTTTGAACTTTGGTGCAGAAAGAGATATATATCTTCATATATGTATCTATGTTGGTTTAACTCTTCCGCTGTACGCTTGAACTCATTTTTCTGTAGTTGTCTGTTCTTCTTTCGTTATGAATAGCTATATAGCCTTATAAGGATTCACCTTTTGAAACTCGTGTAACATATTTGAATCCTAAGCTACTTCGTTCCTTGTAAATATTCGTTTCTCGAATATAAGATGTTGTTACTTTTCTTTCGGTAACAAATTCTAGATGCTTCTTGTGAAACTTATAGTTATTATTCGTTTGAATTCTTTCGATTGATTGGCATTTGTTCGAATAGAGGTTTTATATGCTCGTACCCTTCCGTACCTTCTCTTGTTATCTTCTTCTTTCCTTTTTCCGTTTCTTTATACCAAACCCAAGTCACGCCCGACTAAACTTCCTTTCCTTCGAGAGTCGGGACGTGACAGAAACGCTGAGAGTAGAGAAACTTTATGCCAAATATAGTAAGTGTGAGTTTTGGCTAAAAGATGTAGCATTTTGGGACACATTGTGTCATCAGAGGGAATCAAAGTTGATCCCGCGAAAGTTGAAGCAGTGCAAAACTAGAGATCCTCATCAAATTCGAATGAAATTCGCAGTTTCTTAGGACTAGCTGGTTACTATCGAAGATTCATAGAAGGATTCTCCAAGGTAGCAAGGCCACTAACACATCTATTGAAAAAGGAATCAAATATCAGTGGACTCCATAATGCGAGTCAAACTTTCAACAGTTGAAAGCAAAACTGACAACAACACCAATTTTGACAGTCCCAATACTAGAGAAGGAGTACGTAGTTTACACTGATGTGTCAAAAAAAAATGAACTTGGTTGTGTTTTGATGTAAAAAAAAAGTGATAGCCTACGCATCTAGGCAGCTCAGACCCCACGAGCTCAATTATCCAACCACGATCTAGAGCTAGCAGCAGTTGTGCACGCCCTGAAGATTTGGAGACACCACCTCTACGGAGTTCGGTGTGAAACTTTCACGGATCACAAGAGCCTCAAATACTTCTTCGAGCAGTGAGACCTTAGTATGAGACAGAGAAGGTGGCTTGAATTAGTTAAGGACTGCTATCATGGAATCAAGTACCACCCGTGAAAAGCCAACGTAGTGGCCGATGCCTTAAGTCACAAAACTCACTCAAACCTAGCAATTCTACCCACTAGTAAAGAGTCATGTATTCGAGAGTTCAACAAGATGAACTTAGAGCTAATACCACCACCCGAGACAGTGAAAGGGATTATCCCTACCGTGTCAGTAGAACCCGACTTGAGAAGTCGAATCGTTAATGCTAAAGATGAAAGATGAAGCAACTTGAAAAGATACGCTTGGAAATAAGATTCCGGAAGAGCTTGGAGATTATCACGAAAAGCAGATAATGTGATTATAATCGAAGGACGATTAATCATTCCACCCAATGAGGAACTCAGAAATGAAATTCTGAGTGAAGCTCATGATACACCGTACACCGCCCATCACGGAAGTACGAAGATGTATCAAGACTTAAAGAAGAAATTCTAGTGGGACAGGATGAAAAGATATATAACTTCATTTGTCGGAAGATGCCTTGCTTGACAGCAAGTGAAAGCTTTGCACCAACAACCTTATGGCAAGTTGCAACCCTTAGAAATTCCACAGTGGAATTGGGAGCATTTAGCCATGGATTTGGTGACGACACTACCCAAGCCAAGACGAGGATACACAGCCATTTGGGAAATTATAGACCGTCAAACAAAGAGTTCTCACTTTATTACAATTCCGATAACTCACACATCGGAGAAATTGGTGTAACTATACGTTCGAGAAATCGTACGGTTGCATGGTGTGCTAGTTTTGATCATGACAGATCGAGATTCGAAATTCACATTGAGATTTTGGATGAGCCTACAAAAGGAATTGGGTGCTAGATTGAATTTTAGTACCGCTTTTCATCCTCAGACAGATGGAAAGTCAGAAAGGACGATTCAAACTCTAGAGGACAGTTGTGCTCGATCGAGGCGGCCACTGGGAACCAGTGTTGCCCCTAATCGAATTTGCGTACAACAACAGCTACTAAGCAACCATAGACATGGCGCCATACGAGGCATTGTATGGGAGGAAATGTAGATCACCACTTCATTGAGATGAAGGAGGTGAAAGAAAGATACTAAGCCCAGAAGCGATAGGCGACATGATCAAGATCGTGCGTCAAATCAGAGAAAGGATCAAAGAGGCCCATGATAGATAGAAATCTTATACAAATAATCGACGAACTGAGATTCAGCTCGAGGTAGGAGACAAAGTATTTCTGAAAGTACCTCCTTCCAAAGGGATAGTGAGATTCGGAGTCAAAGGCAAGCTGAGACCCCGCTTCATTGGACCATGCGAGATTCTAGAAAGAATATGTCCGGTAGCATATAGATTGGCGTTATCGCCAAGCCTCAGAAACGTTCATAACGTGTTCCACGTTTCACAACTCTGGAAAAACGTGCATGATCCAAAGCACGTGATTCACCAAGATGAGGTAGAACTCAATCCAGACTTGAGCTTTGAGAACAAGCCAGAAGCAATTTTAGATTGAAAGGTTCAGCAGCTCATAAATAAATCGATCACTTCGGTGAAAGTTTTGTGGGAGCATCACGGGCAAGAAGAAGCCACGTGAGGGCTGGAAGATAAGATGAAAGAAAGATATACCGAGCTTTTGTTTGAGGTATCCAAATTTCAGGACGAAATTTCTTTTAAGAGGAGAAGGATGTAACGTCCCGTACTTTCCTAACTCTATTAGAGGCTCATTACGAGCTAAAAAGGAAATTATTACCCTTAGTAAACAAGTTCCACTTCCATTTATATATATATATATCGAGGAATGAAGTTTTCGATAGAAGTCAAGTAGCAACTCGATTTCTAGTCGCTCTTAGTTAAGTAACAATTCATCGATTAAATATTCGATTGGATTATTATACGATTAAGTATGTTAATTTTTGATTATTTTCCTAGCTAAGAAATAACTCGAATGCTCGATTAATTATTATAAGTATAATAATTAACATATAATATATAACGAGCTCAATAGCAATTGATTGTGGGCCGAAGCCCATACACAAGAGATTAAGTAGTTTCATTTCAAATATTGGGCCAAGCCCAATGAACATTCAAGAATGGCACTATGGCCGATCTTCATCTAAGTCCAGCTATGAATAAGTAGAATACACTCTTTATACAACTCTATTACATCAAATGAAGTATACAAGTTAATAAAGCAATATACGGCTACCCTAGCTAGAAAAAGGGGATAAGCAGACCAAATCCCTTGCCACCTTATCAGCTTCAAATCAATCCTTTCCATTCCCCTACCCCAGCCTGCAGAAAGTCTAAAGCCACCAAATCTGCAAAAAGGAAGAAAATACAATCAGCTAAAAGATTTAGAAGAGATCTTTGTCCAATGTATAAAACACACTCCTAACAAAACAAATCCGGATACAAGGGAGCTGCAAGTAATAATATATATATAAATCCTCTTACAAGCAGCTATTCTCGTCACTCTACACCCCACCATTTTCACACTTAAACACTTAGAAAGCTGGAGCAGTACAGAAAAAGGGAGGAAGAACGGAGAGGCTAAAGCAGCCAGAAAAGAGAGAAGAAGCTGCGGCTGTAGAGAAGAAGGAAAAGCCGGAGCAGAGCTCCAGCCATTTTCCCCAGCCACAGCCCCAAACCCTTTCCTTCATCAAGGTAAACACCAACTCAAGTAATGTATGAACTTTCTCCTAAAGATTAAGCTAAGCATGCTCACTTCTTTAAGCTTCGGCACTTAAAACACATAGTGCGAGCATGCTAACATTCCACTCGAACCTCAGGAACTAAGATTTAAGGGGCAAACAAACATGCTATCTAGTATTGAAGTAGAAATAGAACTATATATTCATAGCCTTTAACAAAAAGTATCAATAGTTCCTAAATCTCAGTTTTTGAACAGTCTAAGAACAAAGCATGCTTGCTACTCTTCATCGAAACGTTGTGACACGATGAGATTAATAACACGCCACAGCTCCTACAAGCTTAACTAAGAGCACGATTCAGCAAGCTCTAACCGAAATCTAAACTAAAGCTATTTAGTAACTAAACAGAGAAGCAGGAAACTCAATTCTTAAAGCCTTAAACCCGATAAACCCCAAGTTAAAGATTCATTAAGAGAGGGAAACGAAGACGATTAAGAAGCAGGAACGAGGGGACTCGAACCTCATCGAGGTCGAAGCCTTGATGTCAAGAAACTGAAGCCGCTGAGAGCTTCAGCAGCTATCGAAGGACGGCGACCGAGGCCAATCGGAGAAGCCACAGTGGCACGTTCGTCGCCCGAACCGATCAGCACCTGCGTGTAAAAAAATATATATATAGAAAGCAAGAATCAGTAAATGCTCATTAATAAAGCTATTAATCAAGCAAAACAAAAATAGCAAGAAGAACGAAAGAAAGAGGTTAAGGGACGAATGTCCCCTAATCTTGCGATTAGGGATTTCAATTTCCGAGCACAAGAGAGGCTCGCCGGCCGCAAGAGTTGCACCGCAGCGACGGCGCTATCTCAACCGCGCCGGAGGAAACCCCAAATGAGAAATGGCGCCGGAAGATCGACGCAAGGGAAGCTTTCCCCAATTTACCGATTAGGGTTACCAATTTGGGGGCAGCTTAATCGAGAGACGATTTAGAGAGTGGGAGAAGGAGCAGCCGACGACGACGCCCATGAGCGGTGGCGCCGGTCAGGTTAATGACGGCCGAAGAAGGACAGCGAGGTGAGAGAGAGAGAGAGCAGTCGCCGGAGAGAGAGCAGTCGCCGGACGAACACACCGACGGCGCCGGAAGGGTAGCAGCCCTGCTGAAATTACGATTGGGGCTTTTATCTCCAATTCGATTTAGGAGATCGATTGTAGAGAGAGAAGAAGAAACGAACAATGACGGCTGCCATAGGCGGTGGCGCCGCGTCGAAGTTCTTGCCGGAGAGAATGGCCGAAGATGGCAAGGATGATGATGAATCGCGAGAGTGAATCGACTGAAATCGGAAGAAATGGAGAAGAAGAAGGAAATTGGAGTTTTTGTTCCCAGCGGGTCGGATTTCCGGGTCGGGCGTTCGGGCCGGGTTGGACATAAGGTGGGCCATGGCTAAGAGGAGAGCTGGGCCTGGGCTGAGTAAATTCATGGGCCGGATTAATTACTTCTTTTGGGTTTTTAATTAGTTCAGTTAATAAATTTATAAACTCATTCTTAATTTAATTATGTGGTTCAAGTTACCACTAATTATATTATACCACACCTGATATTAATAATTCACGAGAGAATTATTTTACGAGCTTAAAAGTGTTAACTTATAGAAATAAGTTATTAACCAAGAAATAAGTTATTAACCAAGAAATAAGTTATTAACAAAAAAAAAAATAAGTTTATTAACTAAGAGTTAATAATCAAGATTTAATTGATTAAACTAATCAATTATATAATTAGAATTAATTATTGGGAAGTATCTCAATTAATTTTAAATTCTAAGTAAATAAATCAATTAATTGATTTATTAAGAAACAACCGAATAAGCTATTCGTATAATTCGATTAATAAATCGAGCCTAGATAACAGTGACGGTGTCACTTAAAATTTGAATAATCTACGAGAAGCTATAGAGCTAGGATTATTCAATAAGTTTTATCGTTCGAGTTAAGAATCTTACGATATACTTTCTTCAAGGTCAAGCGGAGAAGGATCAATCACCAAGGCGAAGCTAGATTTTAATAGCACTTAAGCAAGTAAAAGAGGTGGGCTTTCTTTTAAAATAAAGCGTGTTTTATTAGTTGATATAGCTCTTTTAAAAGTATTGTCATGCCATAAAATATTTTGTTTTTTGTATGATGCCTATCTGCTATTGGCTATGCCAATGTTATTTAATCGAATTCGGGTCCCTGTATGGCCAGCTGCTATACTTGGATTAGTGTACACAGTGGTCGAATCGTCTAGTGTGACGATCGATCAGGTGACGAGTGAGGTGGCCACCTCCTCGGGCACAACAGCTCAGATATGGTAGATTACTAAAGAAATTGGACTGCGCAGTCACTTTTGAGAACTAAGAGATTTTAGTGAACATAGACTTTTAAGAAAAACCCTATGTTTCACTCAGTATATGGATAACAATAAAATCAGTTTTGGGCAATGTGTTCACTGAGTACAATTTGTACTTAGCCCTGTACATTGTTTTTAATGTGCAGGTTGAGCAGGTTGAAGCGGAGTGACCGGCGGAGCTTTTGTCAATTTAGTGAAGATTTAGTTGTTGATAACTCTTGGTAATACATGTCTTCATACATGTATTTATAGTCATACTTCCGTTGAGTACACTCTGATGTTCTTAAAGTTCCTTTCGATTTAGATGTGTTCTGAGTGAGAATCATGACAAGTATTGTCCTACTTTATCAGTTATAAATATCAGATTATCTAGAAATGAGATTGCTCTAAGAGTCGATTCAAGAAATGTTCTTCATATATTCATTATTTCAGATTTATATTTTATAGTCACGAATTTACCAAACTTAGCTATCGATTAGCAAAGTACGGTCGTGACAAGACATGCTTATAATATGTGTTTTTTACCATAATATTGTGCCTTTTTTTTAATTACATTAAAAAAAAAAAAAAACAATGTAAGTATTAAATTGTACACATTCTAACTTGTTTAGATACCATCATTTAATAGTACATGCAACATCATTGGCCGCTACTTAGAATATGGAACAAATCACGCCACCAACGGGTATATCCCCAATTTCCCACTCTTCAAATTTCAAATTCCAAAAGCTGTAAACTCTAAGTTTGAATTATGTATTCATGCGATTCAATTCCCCCAACTAAACCATCTAAAGTTTTGTTCAAATAAAAAAAATCATGAGATATATCCTATCAATGTAGCCGCTTGAATCACAAGAGACAAAAGAAATTATGTTAATTGTATGATTTATGAGAGTATTTCTAATTAAAAAAAATGATTTATGAGTAGAAGCAAGATAAGTATATGAACGTGAAAAATAACAAATAACCCTATTAACAAATGTTCAATGTTGTCTTTATTTCAAACTTACTTTTCTATGGTGTGACTGAAATTTTGTTAATTGAAAAAACTAAGTTAATTTATAGATAAAAGAAAGAGGCAAACTTGGGAAAGTAATTGAACTCGTAATAAAACGATAATGGATAACGAGAGAAGGAAATAGACACATATAGGATCATTAATCCTTTACTACAACATGAACTCACAGGTAGAGAGACACCCAAATTAATCTCAACGTAACGATTATCTTTTCATATCATATTCATGTACATGAAATGCAAGAATCATTACTTTTTAAACGGCCCGGCCCGTTTTTGATCAAGTTTCTAATTGCCCAATGTTGTTGATGCAACACAACAATCTCTTTCATGTCTATCGTGATTGTTTCAGTTTGGGAAGAAAAAGTTGAAGGAGCACATCCTAGCTGAAGTTTGTATGTACTTTTTTGTAGATGAATTCCAGAATGTTGGTAAAATGAAGAAGAATGTTGGTGGTGCGTTTTAGTTCATGAAATTTCAAAATATATAGGCATACAATATTATAAAAATAGAAACGTAATTAATTTCTTACCATGAATTATGTATTTGTAACTTCTTTAATTAATTGAGTGATTGAAAATTGTTAATGTACATTATGATATACCTACTACACATTTAATTTGCATAATCTATATTTCATATTTATAAATATCATAAAACAAAAATTACTAATTATAGATTAAAGAAGTTACTAAAAATAGCTATTTGTAATCATTATTATTATATAGATAGATATATTGGTGATTAAAAATTATCATTGCACTATTTTATGATATATCAATTATAGAGACTATTTCTAGAAATAGTAAATAGAAAATAATGAAAAATAAAAAGTTACTATAAAAAGTAGTCCGTAACTGCTATAAAAAGCAATAATCAAGCAAAAAAATTGAGGTTAGTATAAATACGAAAAGAGAGAGATTCAGAAAATAAAATTAAAAGTTAAGAAGTGTAAAGCACTAAATATGTTACGGCTAGAAAAAGTATAAAGCAATACTTTGAAAAATCATGTTTACTTAATTTGCTCTTGCACTTTATTTTCTATAGAACAACAATCCGGATAGCAAATAGATTAATATAAATTCTCAATCATGTAGAACATTTATAAGAAGAAAAAGAATTCCTTACCATGGAGAACATATAGATTAGTATTAAGTCTAAATCATCTAGAGCTAAAAATGATATATAAATTAATTAAATCGTAAACAAATTACATTGAAAAAAATTTACATTCATAAAATTTTAATAAGCTTTCAATACATAAAAAATGCCTTCATTATCCGACATTTCTCTTCCTCCTATAAAATTATTTGAAAGGAGATCAAGTATGTTTTTATAGCAAAATTTTGAAATTTTTGGGCACAAAATAAATATAAAATTAGGAAATACATGACTTCCATAATAATTGCTTTTGTAACGTTGTTATTAATTATTTGATTAAGAAATATTAATGCACATTTATTATATACCATTCATAAGATTATTTCTATTAACGAAATTGACTATCCGTTGTTGCTTTTATATATTATTAGAAATATTTAATGATTTCCATGATAATTGCTTTTGTAACATTTTTATTAATTATTTGATTAAGAAATATTAATGCACATTTATTATATACCATTCATAAGATTATTTCTATTAACGGAATCGGCTATCCGTAATCGCTTTTATAAATCTAGATTATAAACAAAGATTGAATATAAAAATATAATACAAATGAATAATTAATTGTGTATAATCTAACATATATATTTATTATTTATATTAAAAAGAAATAGTGGTTGAGTAAATAATGTATAATTTAAATCAAAATAAATAATATAAAAAATACGCTTATGAAACTGCGAGTATAGAACAATAAATAATATACAAATGTGTATACATTTATTATATGTACGCTAATATTATATATTATTTATCATAGTATTTCTTTTTAATGACATAAATGTATATAATGGTACGTAATTAATGAATTGAAATATTATTTAAACTAATATTATATATTATTTATATAATTAGTAATTGACATTAATGTAAATAAATGCATGAGTTTAATGAACTAAACTTACCATACGTAGCTTCCGTAGCTACTATTATATATTATATTATATAGATATATAGATATTCTTAAGTTCTAAACGTATAGTTTAAATAAAAAGTAGTGCGAAGTGATCTACTACAGTGTTGATCGACGACGCGTTATTCTAATAAACTAATACAACAGCTTGATAATCTATTCATTTAACATTTTATTATCTTTGTGTATTAGGTAGAAATCAAGTTAAATTCAATAATTAGAAAAAAAACTATATTTAAGTACATACGAAGCCAAAACTCATATAATTGAGACAGCTGCATTTATTCGATTCAGGGTAACTCTATTCTCTTTTGGTTGAATTTCATCTTTGGCCTTTAACTACGGGTATCCTCTATCTTTAAAATACTTTCTACTAATTTTATAGTATTTTTTTATAAGAAAAAAAATTAATTTTTTTAAAAATTATATACTTTAGTTTTGAATTTTTCAACTCTAATAAACTACTACCTCCGTCTTTTTCAAGTTGTTACATTTTTTTCAGTAATTTTTCAAGCATTTTTAGCGTCTTGATGATGAGTTTTAAAATAACTTTTTAAAGTTTTTTTTCTTTTACGGGATACTACAAGTGTTTTAGTATCCCATAAAAGAAAAAAAAAATTAAAAAGTTATTTTAAAATCCATCATCAAGACTCTCAAAAACGCTTGAAAAAATTGCTGATGTAACAACTTGAAAATGATGGAGGTAGTAATAAAAATAAAATTAAATGCTAAAAAATAATTATAAACCCTAATAGACATGGGTGAACCCTTGAAAATAATCATTTAATTAAATTAAATCATTATAAAAAAAACATTTATTAAAAAATTACATAAACTAGTAAAAATTGAATTTTGAGACACCATTATCACACCATTTGGAATAGAGGATTCCAAAATTCCCAAGTCCTTAACTAACAATAATGCTCCCATATATCTATCACGGGCACAAGTAAAGTGTCATCGGCTGACACTGATGTCAACGTCAATAATTTTTTCTTTAAGAGTTTAGGTTTTTTTAGTATTAACTAGAATTGTACACCCGCGTTGCCGGGAAATAATTTATAAATATTTTATATGACAAAATATAACTTCAATAAGTATATACAAAAAATAAAAAATATAGATTTAAATGTTCAAATTTTATGTTGTAATTTTAGCATGCATAAGAATTTTTGAAATGTGATTTGTTTTTTAATATTGTAGGCAAATTTATTAATGCAAATAATTTTTAAAGTTGTTGCTAACAATAGTACTACTATTTAAAAATAAAATAAAAAAAGCAAACAATAAGAAAAATTATTAGTCAAAATTATCTTCCTAGGTAGTGACCTTGGGTTACTTAAAAATTAATTAATGTATTAAATTTTAATGAACAAAAAATAATATTTTTCAAAGTATTAAATGCATTAAAGAATTGCATAGAAAATGATAAGTTAATAAAATATGAATAACTTAATAAAATAAATAATAAGACTCACATATCAAAATTTTAGAGGGAAACTATTCTACTTTAATATATTAACTAGTATTTGCTCCCGTGCAATGCACGGATAAAAATTTAATGCATTAAATAATTATATATTTTTAGTGATGGAAATAATTAATAGTTTAACCGAATTAATAGAGAATAACAAAATAATCTAATAAGAAATTGTAATTATAATATGTTAAAATATCTATCTTTTAATTTTCATTATCGAGAGAAAGTCGCTTTCATTAAACTCAAATAATTATTATATGTGTACATCATTTTTTTTTTTGTTAAATTGGTTAGAAAAGAAAATAAATTTTCAAAAACATGAATAACCTACTAAAATCAACCAGATAGAGTCAAGTATTTGGCAAGTTAATTAGTACATATTGATATTTATTGTAAATCATTTCAAAAGTAATTATAAAAATATATTGATTGCTAATTTATTCAAATTAGTAATTATTAAATTCTATTTTTTAAGATCAATCAGTTTGACACTACTTATGATATTTTTTTAAGTTTGTATAATATATGTTAATGACACTTTTAATATAATTTAATAATATATTTTGAAAAAAAAAATCGTCTGATAATTATTCAAATTTTTTAAAATCTAAATCTAAACCCCCTTAAAAATAAAACCTACTGATATCAACTCAACCTACATTGTTTATTACTTTATTGTAGATTTGTTAATTACCTTTGGATCTTTATATATATAAATAAATTGATTTATGTTAATAACAAAACTAATAAAATTTAATATTAATATTTTAAAAATTAATTTTTTATTTAACAATTTTTAGAATTGTAGTAGTAATTAACTTAATTTCATTATGATTTAGAAAATCTATGAAAATATAAAAATCTAATTAAACGAACCCAATACTTATCTAGTTCCTAATTTTTTGAAAATATACGTGTAAATTTTTTTGTTTTTAAAATGAACCTTGACCAAAAAAAAAAAAAGAAAGAAAAAGAACTTGCAGATAAAAAAGTTCTACTAAAAATTAACTAACCCACTACTAATCTATTCCTAGGTTTGTGGAAGTTATAGGACGCGTCTATTTAGTAGTATTAAAAATTATTGAACCTTCAAATTGATAATATTTACAAAATCGCCACTAAAGAATCCCTCTTTATATATACTAGGGTTGCGCCCGTGCGTTGCACGGATGATATGAATTGTAAAGAGTAATAGAACAAATAAATAAAAGTTGAAACAATATATTTTTCTGTCACACCATTATTGAACAAAGATTAGTTCTCATGATTTTAGAAACCTAAAATATTTTTAGAGAATATAAATAAATAAAATTTTAAATATTCATGTGATAGAAATGTAATCTCCCTATAGGCTATACTACATTTATATAGTGAAACTACTATTGCTACTAAAATATTTGAATTACTATAATTTTGGTATATTTTATTTAAATTCGTAGTAGTTATCTAAATAATTAGTAATTACTATGTTCCTTAAATAATTTAATATTATATTTCTTTGAAAAAAAATAATACATCAAAAAATCAAGCAATAAGTCATGATTACAGTAAATTTATCAATCAATAGATTTAAATCTAACTTAGTATCATTTCACAAAAGTTCAATTAATAATTTGTGACAATATATCCAATTAAATTTTCTATTGTCACAATAAAATTTTACACAAATTATCAATATAATAGAAAAAGTAAACAAATAACATATGAATATAACAAAATAAAGAAATTTATAGAATAATCTAATGCAAAAATAGATATATTAGCAAACAATAGTAACATATTTATAATTTACAACACATTTGTTATCAAATCCATTGGACAATTCAAAATATTTGAAATAAATCATCTTTGAGAAGCAATTGGACAATTAATTATTACTTTTGGAGGGAAAATGACATTGATGTAATTTTTATCAACTATTTAGCTTTTATATATTGTATAGATATAGATTTCTTTTATGGCTTTCATTTATTATGGGCTTTCATCATCGGATTTATTTTCTTGTCCTAAATGAACTGCATTTCTTCTAGACCTTACATAAAACTCTTAACTTCTGAGCCCATTTAGGATTTTCTTTCCATAAAGTCCAAAAAATGTTTCAAGTGCAAATTAATTAGCTGCAAGCGACCTTTGGGCCTTTGGCATGTCCTGCAATAAAAATAACATAAATTTACGGTTACAAATAAAATCTGGCTTATATGCATGATAAAAACGGAACAAATCAATTTATTTATCAAAGTTGATAATCATTTAGTAGAATTTAGTATTTAGGAAAAAAAAAATACAATTTTATTAGCTCCATAAATTCACTTGTTATGACAGATTTAACTCGAATTAAATTTAACCTAAAATTTTAATCCAATAAAATAAATTTTGCGTGCCTGTAAGTGATTTCATAATAATTAAATGGCCAATTCTAATTACCAGTGATAAAATTGGAAAACTATAAGGAGGTAGCAAAAATCATTTCATCAAAATGCATCATTTGCAGATGAACAATAATTTTGTTCATCTTATGCATACTCAGGTGCTGGGAGACTGAGGAAATGCATCATTTGCAGATGAACAATAATTTTGTTGATAACAAGATATCAAGTGCTCACAATCACACAATCAAATAACAAGTTTTTGAATCAAGTGCTCTGTACACTTAATTTTAGTAAGCATTGACAAATACAGAACTCAAACAAGACCCTGAAATTGCTGAACATCATAATTTTCATATAGAAATTAATCAACTTAATTACGAGAACCAAAACTCTTTGTGCAACACCGAAAAGCCAACTCCAAATACTTTGAACAAGCACTTCAATTCTCATCTTCGACATCACCTGCAACATTAAATTGAAGAATATAAAAACACATTAACTATGATATGCAGAACACTAATCTTGAATTAGTCTGTATTTCTAGGTGTGTAGTAGTGCTAGTTGATCAATGCATATTGAAGATCACAACTTTTGTAACACATACGCTAATTGTTTAAAACAAAAGACAAAAAATAATAACTTAAATTGCTAAAATAAAATTCAAACCAACTAACCATTTGAATCCAATTTGCAGCACTTATTAGTAGACCTTCTTAGCATCCCATGAGGCATGAGCTTTAACTTCCAAAAAAGCTCTTGAAATATGCATATTATTCAAGTCCACCTCTTTCATTTCCTCTGCCCATCCCATCACAAACATATTGCAATCAACTGCTTCAATCTTGTAAACAGTGCTAGAGAAGTTACGAGGGAGCTCTTCCAATTGGTAGCAGTGCTTCATACTTAGAAGATCGAGATTCTGGAACGAGAATCTTCCTAGTTCCCATCTTACTAGATCAATATCTTCAAGCAGAAGATATTGAACTTCCTTGAAACTATAGGCATCAGCTACCCATGTTTCTCCTTGAAAGGCATAGCATCGTAATTCGAGCACCTCAAGTTTTTGCAGTTGGCCAATTATACTCATGTACTCCCACGGATATCCGAGTCCACTCAGACTCAACTTTCTAAGCCCTAATGGGAACATTTCAGTTGGAATAGGTGGGTCCATGAACTCAACCCCGAACTCAGGATTCACAACGACGCATTCGAGTGACTCTAGTCTAGTAAGACATGAGACATTTTCCAAGAAATTGGAGGGAATTCCAACATCAGGGTCCAATTCAATTTGAATACTTAATTCTTTCAAATTAGGGATTCTCTTGAAAAACTCAAATGTACAGCTTTGAGCACTCACATCTAAGAGTGTTGAGAGGTTTGGTAAAACAACACCACTTTGAGGATTAGTGAGGCTTCTTCCTGTGATATGAACATGTTTCAGTTCTTTCATATCCCAAATTTCAGATGGGAGGAACAATAATCTTCACATGATTTGATGCTCAAATGTTGGCCTACTATCAAGTATAGAAGGCTAGAAAGATTTGATATTGAAGATGGCAGCTTTCCACTGCAAGTGAGAGCCAGGTACCTCAGATGAATTAGTTGGACTAATTCATTTGGGAATTCGTAGAGACGAATTGTAAGAGCATCCATTACTCTTAGCAGCCTCAAACCAAAATCTATTGTTACTGGATATGGATGGGGTGGACCGGTACAGAGCAAAGAACGCGTTGCTGAAATTGACGAAATCGAGCTATGCACATCTTTGATGCCTAATAAACTGCTGCTATGGATGCACAATCTGCGTTCGCTCTCTATACCTTCCATTGAAGTATCATCTATAGTATCCAAGGTATGAAAGAACCTGTTCTTTGCAGCTAGAGTGTTGGATAAATGCCAGAAAACTGAATGGAGGCGATACGTCTCAGATTCTGTATAATAGCTGCTTTGGCATGCCATAACAAGACTTTTATCATTAAGTCTACTCAAACACTTATCTGCAAAATCTTCCACATTTTCAGACTCTTTCGGTTCGAGAAATCCCTCAGCATCCCACAACTTGATCACTCTGGAGACGGAGATCTCTTGATTTTGACGAAAAACTCCCATGTAGAGAAAGCATGCTTTCAAGTACTGAGGTAAACTATCATAGCTTGAAACTAGAGACTTCGATATTTCACTATGTGCATTCATGAAAACTTCGTTCTGTTTCTGATTTGCTACCTTGTTCCAGTACTCCAAGGTCTTCTCTTCTTTGGATAGGTGGTCAGCTACCATGAGGATCAGAAGAGGAAGACCATCACAATTCTCCGAAATTCGCTTTCCGGCTTGCTCCATTGAAAAGGGACATTTCCCTTCTTCACCAAAGACCTTTTGATGAAGAAGATTCCAGCTTTCTTCCTTGTTTAGCAGTCTCATTCTTACAATCTTGTAGAGTGGACTGAATCTGGCTACATTTGCTAGCCTGATTGTCACCAAGACTTTAGTCTTGGATTTTTTTTAACAAATTCTCCAAGAATTTCAATGCCTCACTGCTCCACACATCATCCAACACAATGAGGCATCTCTTCTTGGACAAATTTGCACATAGTTCCTTAACTAATGCCTCATCTTCTTTCATAACTGTTTTATCAATGTTGGGAGATATTTGAGCTAGAATATCTGCAGAGATTTCTTCTGATCGATATGAGGGGCCTAATGTGATCCAGACACGGTGGTCGAAATGATCCAAAATGGATCGGTCCTCGAAGATTTCTTTAGCAAGAACTGTTTTACCAATGCCCGCCATCCCGAACACCGACATGAATTCAATCTCAGGCATTGGGTGATCTGGGAACATTTCCATCCTGAATGGCTCAAGAGCATTGATGGATAAGCCATTGTTTAGTGCTGTCCACGCCATTCGAATGGCTCCAGTTCTTTGATTATTACCCACACAAGAAGGGTATATGCGTTGGATGTCTTCCCCTATTTTATCTACCTAGAAAAATTTATGTTATTACAAGAATGATCACACTTAGATTTGTCAAATACAGTAATTATTAAGACTAATTCAACTGCCATCAAATTCTTGGATGGTTCAACTGCACAAGAAATACTCAACTTTAAAGCAGAGTAGCAGACACACAACTTTTACTACTTAATTGCATAACAGATTATGAAATTATTAATTAACCATGATTAGTTCTTAATTACAAGAGAGTTATGAGTAGAGCTGAGGCATGCATTCATAATCAGAACATAGCTACAAAAATAAATCAAATGCTTTAACTGATCTAATCTATGCATCACTCTGCACCACATAACATCCATGAATAAAATTTGAAAATGAAAGAATATGAAAATGTACCTCTAACAATTCATCAGGAATGATGAACACAGAATGTTCTTCATCTGCAGCTAATTGGTACCAGCATGCTTCCATCTCCTCGGCTTCCAACAACAAGAGAACAGCCTTTGCAATTGAAAAAATACGACCTTCACAATTTCTTGCAATCATTTCCCCACTTTCCTCGAGCTCTCGAGGGCATAACGACCCCACACCGAACATCACGACTTGGAGAAGATCCCAAGTTCGATCTTCATCCAACACCGGAATCTGGAAAATGCGACTGCAGTCGGCATGAATAGGTACATCTTCGAAGCTCGTCGTGATGAAGACCAGGCTTCCATTATTTCGATGTGGGAATGACACTTTCAGCTCATCCCATACTTTCGTCTCCCATATATCATCGATCATGATTATGAACTTCCGATCACTCAAAGACGAGTACAGACGCTCGCCTAATGATTCATCATCTCCTTCTGAAATGAATCCACCATTGACTTGACGAAGAATGCTTCCAAGAATTTCCTTGAGTTCATATGCAGGGCCAACTGTCACCCTTGCCTTTCATTCTACCCAGTGTTCTCCGCCGATCAGCTCGAAAAGGGCGTTCGCTCTTATGCTCCGACCGGAGCCTGCCATTCCGAGGAACGAGAAAACGCCGAAGTCGTCCGGTCTGACACCCTTAAGCAGTTTGCTTTTTATATGGTTGAATTCTTTCGATAATCCCACCATCTTCACACCAAAATCTGTATTTGGTGAAATTGATGATTCGTCGTCTTCTTCTGGCGACGAGTTTTCTAATTCTTTAACATACTCTCCCTCCATATTTTTCATGGTCTCCACCAAGGAATCAATAACCTCTTGCATTGGGAAACGGTCTTCATGGCATTTTGATTCTGAAAGAAAATGGTTTGAGACGTGGGATTCAAGCAAATCTTCGAGTTCGTGAACAGCTTCTTTGATTCGTGCATCAGAAGCATTCAATTTCTTCCTACTGCTGCTGCTGCTGTCGTCGGATCTTTCTAGAACTTTTTGTAGGGAAGTCAAGTTCTTGTATATGAGTTGTAAGATTTCTGGATTTGAGGAAAGAGAGGGAGTATGAGGAGAATTAAGAAGGCGGTTTATTGTTTGCTTGAGAGAAATCACAGCAGCATAAGCCATCTCTGAAATGTTTCGTGATTCGAAAGGCAGTAAGTAGCTAGCAAAGAGCTAGGGGATTATATGCGTTATGTAGAGAGGGAAACGGTCAACGAATGTAAAGTTCATGAAATCTGATAATTGTCTCATCGGAAGAGTCAACTCAGTTGAT
Source organism: Mentha longifolia (assembly GCA_001642375.2). NCBI lineage: Eukaryota > Viridiplantae > Streptophyta > Magnoliopsida > Lamiales > Lamiaceae > Mentha > Mentha longifolia. The sequence goes on from CM038111.1 coordinate 37,402,542, forward strand.
TTTGTTTATTGGTATGTTTTGGCAACTTGCAAGTAAATGTATTTGTCTGTCTTGAGCGTTGGGTTTATTATAGGTGATGGCAGGTTCGTGGGAAGTTAACACGAAAGTCAAAAGCATAAGGCAAGGTTTACCGAGTCCAATTTTTGTTTATAAACTCCCTCAAATTTTATTTTTTGTGATGATAGATTTTAAATTGAATTTTTCGAATTAAATTTTTTATTACAAGATAAACACTGGTAATACCCTTTAGAAAAAATTAAACTTCAAAAAAAATTTAATTTAGAAACCATCATCACAAAGCCTCAAAATAAGTTAAAAAGTCAACGTTCAACGGGCTCCGATGCAAACAAATCAAACTTTTTTGGTTCAGTTCACAATTCGCATTCAAATTGTGGTATTGATATTCGGAATTTTTAGATTCGAATTCAAATACAAATACTACATCCGTCCTCCATTTAGTGACCTTCTTTTTTAGCATGTGTGGCACGAGTTTCCAAGTTTATCGTTGATGAGTTTTAAAATAAATTTTTGAAGTATTTTTTCTTTTACGGGATACTACAACACTTGTAGTATCCCGTAAAAGAAAGAATACTACAAACATTCATTTTAAAACTCATCAACGATAAACGTGGAAACGCGTGCCACACATACTGAAAAAAGATGGTCACTAAATGGAGGACGGAGGGAGTATTATTTTTTTTTATTCGATTAGTTATCAAATACTACCTCCATCCCATTTATTTAGTCCACTTTGCTTTATGCACGCATTTCCACCGAAACCTAGTACGAGTTTTAAAATATAATTTTGTAGTATCGGTTTTTTTACGGGATACTATGAGTGTCATAGTATCCCGTAAAAAAACCGATACTACAAAATTATATTTTAAAACCCGTACTAGGTTTCGGTGGAAATGCGTGCATAAAGCAAAGTGGACTAAATAAATGGGATGGAGGTAGTACAAATAAAAATCTGCTAATATTTGATCCGCTTTGATTCGATATTCGTAAATATGTTATTTAATATATAAAATTATATATATATACCTCTTATATAATTTAATTATATTTTTTAAATATACAGCCCAAGAGGCTAAGACGAATACTCTAAGGCCTAATCCAATCATGAATAATTGAATAACTAAATATAAATGAATATTCAGACCGTTATTTCAAAAAACAAAAAAGAAAAAGAAATGAGATACGAGAATAAGCCCTAGAACTACTGTTGTATGTTGTTTACGCACGCCGCCGGCATGGAGGTTTGGTCCTAAAATAATTATATTTCATACATCACCATTCTAAAGTTTAATTAGAATATAATAATGAAAAAAACATAGATCATGGAGACGAATATCATAGTATTCAAATATTCGTTTGAATTCGTCAAAATATTCGAGAATTCAAATTCAAATCGGATTTTTATATTCGCATAATATTTGATTTGGATTGATTTGAACTAGGGTTAAATTGGTAAAAATAGCTAAAATTTACTTTTGTTTTATCAAAATAACTATTTTGAGGTATTTGCTCGGAAAATAACGAATAGCTAATATCAGTTTGGCATCATCGATTCTTTCAAAATTTAAAATAAGTGTCAGTAGAAAGGTAGTAATATGCTCCCCAAATTCTATTGATAGCGTTATGTTTCTTTCGACAATAATTTTATATTCCTTTGGTTATAGTGTTTTGCTTTGTCAAGAGCAAAATAGGATCAGTTCTTGCTGCTATTAATTTCACATATATGTCATTCCTTGAAAAACATAAAATAGCAATCATTGGTCTGAATTTCTTTGAAAAAAGATGCTTATCGGATTCTGAATCAAATGCTATTTTATTTGTTCTCAGAGAAGGTGAAATCTTGAATTGACGAGGTGTCATTCTTAATAAAATGTTTTAGATATTTATAATTTATGTTAGAGGACTGTTGATTGTGCTCAAGGCAAGGACTTACCCACCACTAAGATCAAATAGGCTTGAATACTTTTAATATTGAACTATCAGGGATTACTTGCGTTGCACATATAACTTTTTATTTTACCTAAAATATTATTTTGAATAGTAATATACTTAAAATTAAAAAAGAATCTTAAAAGTTTAAAATAATATTAATTTTGAATTATAAATTTCAATACAATATTAGCAAACTGATGTAAATAGAAGGCAAAAGATAAACCAAACCATATTTTATGAATTCTATCTTTTTTCGTATAAGAAAAAATTATCTCTTGTAAAAAACTTAAAAAATCATTTGATAATGCTCATCATTATAATTATGATAAACCAATCAAATTAAATAACCTTAAATAATGAAAAGTAAGAACACATATTATATTATTCAAGTGAATAGATGTATGAATGTAAATATATAGTAGTCATCAATGAATTATAAATTATCTTGAATCAAAACAACTTCGAGTATTATGCCGACGAAGTTGTACCAATAAAAATAGAGTTCTATAAATATTACTAATACTAGTTATGCACACCCGTGCGACGCACGGGGTATCCTGAGTTTTGCATATTTTAAAGATTATGATTATAATTATTGAAATTTTAACGATGTAAATAATTATTTTATTATTTGATGTATATAAGTCATATTTGGTTTCAAGGTTAAGAATTTAGTATGTGATAATAAATTAATTTTATAATTATAACATCATTAATCAATATTTTCCCAAGAAAAATGAATTATGATTCATTGTTATAAATATTATTTTTTATTTTTCCGGTGGACTATGAATATGGTAAATATTAAATAATTTTTACAACTTACTTTTAAGTTTATTTTTTGGAAATTAATTTTACAACATCTTAATAAATCCAACTTTATATAATTTAATTAATAATTTATGTTTATTATTGATACATGTATGTAATTTATGAATAAGAAGACAAAAAAAACTTTACTTTGTTGGTGGCAAGCTTCTCAACCACGACATATACAACTTCAATGAAAAAAAAAAAACTTTCTTATACATCATAGACAATAACGAAATAATATTTGAAAGTTGAAAATAAATTAATAAACAACAATGCTCTCATTTCAAAAAATTAAGTAACAAATATCTCATTATACAATTATGATGTACCTTTATAAAAAGTATTTCCAAAAATAGTACAAAGTTACTAAAAATGATTATTATCTTGATAATTAAAACCACATATAAAAAAAACAATGTATAAATTTGTCATTTATACCCACTTATATGTAGTAGTATACAAACAAAGTCTATGGATTTTACCATAAAATAAAATTATTTCAATTTTTATAATTCAATAATAAATTAAAAAAAATATATTTAGTTTATTTTGTAGGTGTGGTGCCACGAATAGATGTGGTCGAAAGTAAAAAATAACTTTAATTTGAGTTATATTATCATCTAATAATGAGTTTGAAAAACAACAATTGGTAATAGGGTTTTTGTGGGTATATCTAGAATGAGTAATGTTCTCCTACTCACCTTGGACATACTTAATATGCACACATACTTAATATGTCCACAGCTGAGGTGGCGGCATAATATTTAAGGAAAATTATAATTAATACCTTATAAGAATAAATCTTACCATAAAAAACTAAACCCTACTAAAAAACAAATGAACCCTAAAAGGAAAAATCATGGACATGACACTGATACATCAGCCGTGGGCACATTAAGTATGCCCACAGTGGGTAGAGGAGCATTTCTGTATCTAGAATTGTCTAACAAAATTTAATGTATAATTTATTGGTTATAAATAATGGCGGAATTAAGGTGTGGTTCATGACTAATGCCCAATTTCTAGCTCATTTGGAAGATTTTTTTCTTGTTTATTTATAGTAACTTATTTTTCTATAATTAAATTGTATTCTGATTATTGATTAATTATTTCTTAATCTATACATAAATAGTATGTGGATATGAAAGCGTATACTATGGCATAGCGGTATACATATTTAATACTTACCCCGTCTACAATAAGTAATACTGGTCATTTCAATCAACTCATGTTAAGCATCTAATCGGCCACGATTAGATAGAAACTCAAATTCATCTCTATAAAATTCTCTAATAAGCATCTCTATATTTAATATATAAAAAAAAAGAACTTATTCAAATTAATGAAAGGTTTAATTGGTGATAGATGTGTGTGTATGTTATGAAATATTCATGTCTTTAATAGCCTTTGACCAAAATTCTTAGAAAATCAACTTAATAATTAAGATGAACTCAAAATAGTTGTTTGTGAGAGAAAGAATACTATTACTAATATATAATAGCGACACTCAATTAAGTTGATTTCCATGACTTCTACTACTTGCATACTATCTAATAAACACATATAGAAAATTCAATTACACTTAATTATAATATAACGCGATGAAAAATCAATAAAAACATAGAAAAGAGTGTTCTAAATCTAATATATGTAATTCAAATGCGATAAATAAATCAAAAGGCAATATTGTTGTATAGACTATAATATTAAAATCTATGAAATAAATACATTAACAAAAACATAATGGATAGAGATAATCAACTTATTACATACACCCAAATCTCAAGAATCATATTCTTCTTGTCATGGGTAAAGTACCCAATTACATATCAATATGTTTTATTCTTCGTCATTTCCATCAAAATCTAGCCGCAATCTTCATCATGTCCATGAAAGAATGTAAATTCTTCCACATACTCAAACCTCAATTGCTCACTATTACTAAAGACTATTTGGAATGAAAATGCTATTGGCCCGGCAACCCCCTTCGTATATACCATGCTTTATCTAGTGGGAATATGCGAGATGAAAGAGAGTATACAGATCAATTGAATTAAAAGGGTATGTTTCTGTGGCATAGATTATATAGACACAAAAACTTAAAAAAATAAGAAAGAAATTAATTTGGATCCTTAAAATTTTACTTTTATAACATCCGGTATTAATTTGTTAATTGCAAATTGTTATTTATATTTATGATATACTATTTATAAATTTATTCTATAAATAACATATTGAAAACTCATATCAAAACCCATACTAATTAACTTCTAAAAATGTTAATATATATTAATGGGTAATAAACTGATATTTAATCAAATTCGTTTCTACTATTGGAAACAACAAATGGAAAAAATATGAAAGTGGACAGCTATACCAAGTTTATTATTATTATTATTATTATTATTATTATTATTATTATTATTATTATTATTATTATAAAGGTATCAATATATTTCTTGTAAATATTATACATGCATCTATACCGAGTTTAATGGAGTATTAGCACAAATCTCTTTATAAATATACGTGATATGCAAAAAATTTAATTACTTGTTTTGACTTTGATAATATTAATGTACAATTAATTAATTAATTATTAAAAAATAATTTACAAAAGCTACTATTTATAACATATAAATACTTACTAAAAACACCAGCCCATAATCGTTATTATTATATAGATAGATATAGATTATCATATTAAAAGAAAGATTGAAAATAAATATAATACAAATGAAAATAATGAATTTTGTATAATCTAATATATATAATTTATTATTTATATTAAAAGGAAATAGTGGTTGAATAAATAATGTATAATCTAAATCAAAATAAATAATATAAAAAAATACACCCATGAAACTGCGAGTATCGAACAATAAATAATATACAAATGTGTATACAATTATATGTACACTAATATTACTCCCTCCGTCTCAGTTCAATCGTCTCATATATTGAATATATGTGAGGTATAAAATAATAAAGTGATACAATTGAACTGAGACAGAGGAAGTAGTATTTATCATATTTTTATTGACATAAATGTATATAATGGTACGTAATTAATGAATTGAAAGATTATCTAGACTAATATTATGTAATATTTATATAATTAGTAATTGACATTAATGTAAATAAATGTTAATAATCAATGAACTGACTTTTCATATAAGGGCTTCCGGTTCTACTATTATATAGTATATAGATTTTGGACGTTTGACGAAAGTAATAATATGGAAAAATATTTTACATTCATTTGTCTCTCTTTCTAATTACCACATAGTAGTGGTTCTTGTATTAAAATACATTTACGTTTAATTAAATGCAGCATTGAATAAATAAGAACATGACAAATTCAAATTAAATTGAGTTACTCTTACTCCTTAAAGATACTTATATTCCTCGCATTTTTTTATTTGTAAATGCAATTCTCATTAAAGATATATAAATATATATTTAAAATTTTGAGGATCATGTTGGGCTACGATGAATTTTAATGTGCATTAAAAATAGTTTCCTTACAAGAAAAAATAGAATTTAATTTTATAAAATTTAATCTTCTTCTTGTAGACGAATACCAATTCGTGTGGATGATAATAATAATGAAAGTATAACACTATTAATATTATCCTAAATATATTTTAATATGGAGTATTAAATTTTCTGAAGTTTTTATAATTATAGTATTGCATTGTGCCCATAAATAAAAGACATAAAAGACGACGAAGCGCAACTCAATTGGTAAGACGCTTCCCCTCCAACCAAGAGGATGGAGTTTGAGTCACCCCGGATGCATATGTGTGTGAGTGTGTTGTGTTTGCCTAATAAAAATAAAAAAATAAAAATAAAAATAAAGACATAAAATAGGCAAGAAAAAGAAAGATTATAGTAAAATTTAAATAAAGAAAAGTATGAGTTTAAATTCCAAAATTAAAATTATTATTTTTACGACATGATGATAAGATCATGCTTTATGGTGTTGTAGAATAGTTGATTCATATTTATATCACAATGATGTCAAAACAAAAATTTAATATTTACACTCATGGCCATAACGTTTTAGTTTAACAATATTGTATTTTGTGTTCAAATGTTCATGTAAATATTGCATGCCCTCCTTTTTGCAGTCTGAAAGTAATTTAAAAAAAACTAAATTAGTTGGTTTGTAAAATGTGTTTTTTAATTACCTTTTTGAAAAGATACGAAACTATTCTTTTTTCCCTACCCTTCTTTTTCCCAATGCACATGACTTGCCTTGGCACAATCGGTGATGATCGTTTATAGTCACGTATCTTTGTATTTTACTTTGTATTTAAATTAAATAGGTATGATATTTTGTACTTTATCATCTAATTATTAAACTTCAAAGTATAAGACATCTATTATTCTTCTGTATTATGCATTTCTAATTACATATATTGGTCCATATTCCATAACCTTCGATATATTATTTTACGTATTTTTTCCTTAAAACTTAAATATCCGACTCTGAAACAAAGTGCAAAGGAAGGCGACCCTAAACCAATTTTCCAATTTCGACAATTTTAGAGAAAAGCAATTTAAGTTATATATACTGCTAAAAAGAAGAAAAAAAAATCATTAGCACAAATTTAGATATGATACTGTATAAATTAGTATTATTTGATCGTATCATGCAACACATCTAATATAAAATATTTTATATATATATATATATATATATATATTGAAGGAATATTATAATATATTATGAAATAACAAATAATTTATAGTATTATATTATAATACTTCTTAAAATAATTATATAATATATTACATTATTGCCATTATTATTAAATATATAATAGGGACAAAATAGGTAAACCAAATTTTGTAAAACAAGACAGTTTTATAATAGGGCTTAGATGAAACTGAAAAATAGTTTAGGCAGTACTTGAATTATTAAGATGAGTATCAATGTCATATGCATTTAATACTCAATTGTTCATGCCAAGTTCTACAAAAGTAAGATAGTGCATGCTAATTAAATCCCATACATGAACCCTAAGGAATGAAATCTCTCTTTAGTGAGCTCGTCGATACGTCGAATAGCTTCATCACTAAGATAATTTTCATGATCGCCACTTATTCCTTTTCTGAAGAACGAATTGCTGGGAAAATAAGGCATTACCATAGATTCCTTGGACTTGTTAACTTCATGGCTACTTAGTACCTAAAAGCTACATTTCTTCACTATCTCATCCACCATATCATCTTCTTCTTCTTTAAATGGACATCCTAAGAAATCCCCCAATTTCTTGACATGACCATGAGGATCCTCCTTCATCTCCTCGTAAGTCACGAACATCGCATGCTCCGGCCTCTTCAAGCTCAACTCTCTATACCCAAGCACGTGATCGTAGAAGAGCCCACTTGGGGTGACGCCACGACAGAAGGCATCGGTGGCATCATGTATGGTCCATGGTTGTTGATTTTCACTCTTCTTCCTATTGTAGAAATGCCACATCGAGACGAGGGTGTCCTTAGGGTTTCGTGTCAGGTAAACAACCTTACACTGATACGAATCTAGGGTTTTGGACAGGAGCTGGTAAGACATGTGAGTGGAGAAGAGTCGTCGATCGTACGATGAAGATGACGGGGCCGTCATGATCTCGCCAGAACTTGTGAAGACTTGTGCTTCCAAGAACGGAACGAGTTCGTGGGGGTTTTGGGTGGTAAGCTTATGTATCGATGATCGATTGAGGATGGCGTAGACAAGAGATTTGAGCCATGTAGTACCTGTTTTGGGAAAAGTAACCAATAACACATCGGTAGGTAGTGGATTGAAATGGTTGATCACTCTTTTGGTTGGCTCTATGAATTCAGACAGACACCAAAATTCACCAAGTTTCAAGAGAGTAACATCTTCCAAAAGTTTTTGTCTTGGGAGAGATGATGAATCCATCTCGAGCTCAACTTTTTCCATCGAGCTGAGTATAATTGTGTGTGTGAGAGAGAGAGAGAGAGAGAAATGTATGTATTGATGGATGGCGGCACCTACGGCAGCCTCTATATAGAGAAAGTTCATACATGCATGTTTAGAACTGAAGCTAAATTATATTTTATTTGAGAAGAAATTGTATCTTATTTCCAACAATGCATATACTGCTTCTTTAACATAACTTGTTATAGGGGAAACGCATCGAAAAATAATGCATGTATTCCAATAAAATATTCTTATATATCAAATATGCATGGGTAGATATGATCATAATCTTCGAAAAATCTTAATGAGTATGACTTCTTAACCTCTTTAAATTTCGAGACTGCCCTCTCGATTTTCACGATGATATTGTTGAGACTAATATTGGAGTTTTCTCTTATTTTATGGTGGCCCCCGGTGAGGTTATATATATAGAGTTTGGTTCATACGTTAATAAATTATCGTGTGTTAAATAGGAATAAATCTGGACTATTGATCTTAATCAAATCTATGATTGTTATTGATTTAAGCATGATTTCAAGATACAATAAGCATGATTTCATTTAAGCATGAATTAGTACATTTAAAAGCACAATTATATAATAAGCATAATTTTATGCACATTTAAGCATAGTTTTGTATACCTTTAAGCATTTTTAATATTTTAACACGCCATGATTTATATATATATATATTTACCTTTTTTTAAAAAAAATTCAAGTTATTAAAATAAAATTTTATTTTTAATTAAACTTAAATAAAAATAAAAATTGCTATATAATAATAAATCATAATAAAAATAAATAAAATAAATCATAGTAATAAACATTTATTACTAAAAAATATTTTTTTTAAAAAAATAATATACCCTAATTTTGGATTTATCAACCCTATTTTAGCTAATAAAATTAAAATTAAATGCCAAAAAATAATTATAAACCCTAATCGGATGGGTGAACCCTAGAAAATAATTATAAAATTAGACTAAATCATTACAAATTAAAACATTTGAATAAAAATATATAAAACTAGTAGAAATTAGAAGTTGGTATATGGTTGGAACACAAAAATTGGTGTAGAGGGTTTCAAGTGCGGATATTGTTGGGTGAAATGCTAGCTTAACCAGAAGATGATTAAATTAAAAGACTTTGAGTTCAATTTCACATGCTCTTTGTTTAATGCCACTAGGGACTGAGGGTTTGTCCTCTAGCAATAAAAGAGGCATCCAATTATTCAACAATGCCTCCTTAACCTTCCTCTGTATATTAGTAAAAATATGTTTACAGTTATCAAATAGGTAGCTGGTTTGGGTGGTCTGCTTTGCACATGAAATAAAACCGCGCGTCTGTGAGAAAAGTATTGTTAAATAAAATCACATGTATCGTGAGTTGTAGTTGCAACATCACCTTCTAAATGAAAATGAAGCAAGCATATAATTTATTTTACTAGCAAATATAATGTATATTGGCATGTAGAACGAATAATTTTAACAATAATAATATTCGGTACGTCATAATATGGTCACCATACGGTTGCATGTATAAGACAAAAATACCGAGTATAAAAGGAGCCCGCGGCAGTCATAAGATTGAAATTTCTTCCTACTATATGTATTTTTACTTCTCTTATTAACATTGCAATTATGTCACATCTTCTTATCCGTTGTTTAATACACATCTCACAATTATATGCTCTTTCTTTTTTTATAACTTTCAAACGCACATAAACAATTTAAATTTTTGAAAAAATATCATCAAACTCAAACTTTTATGACAGTTCGAGTTCCAGTTTTAATTCCAACTTCATCGAATTCGATGGCTGTGAAGAATGTATTGCTAATCAAAATAAACAGGATCATAGGCTGATCGCATCGACAGAGATGATCCTTCGTATTCCAACTCTATATGCTCAACCTACATATCACAATTCTAAAGTAATTAGACAATATATTAAACGTATACATGAGAAGGATGATGATAATGTGTTCGAGCAGTACTTTTCAACTTATTCAATTTACATTCTAGAATTTTTTTTGTAGGCGGAGTTGCACATGCAAAAGCCTTTTGATATTTTTAAGTAATGAAATTGATATCCCTAAGATTAATGAACTCTAATTAATGACCGTAATATGATTATAAATTAAAAAGAGAAAAAAGACTAACGAAACTGAATTCGAGATAAGAAGTTTTACATCAAAGTTAGAACACCCCTGTACTTATAGGGTGTATTATCTGTGATGGAAAATTATCATGAGAAATTGAGGGAAAAGAGGAAATCACCTTTTAAATTTTTCCTTATTTCCCACATTTCCCCACCTTCTACTCTTTTTTCCCCTTCCTTTTCACTCCAATAGATGGAAAATATTTTCACTTCATGTTGGAGGGATAATGTACTTAATATCATGGTCAAATCTTTAATGATTCTCATAAAACAATAGTAAGATTTACGTAACATAAAAATAAAAATTATTATAATTAATTAGAATTAAATATTAAAAATAATTATAAAACCTAATTGGATTAGTGATCCCTAAAAAATTAATTATAAAATTAACATCATAATACATAAAAAAAAAGTGTTGAAAAAAATACCTAATTAACTGGAAAAGAGGATCTCATCATGTGATTAAGTATGTAATCCAAGTATATATATCAATTAGTATTTACAAATTACAAAGACAAAGTAATTTATCAATACACATAAAGAAGCATATGTAATTTGTCATTAAAGACCAGACATATATTGCATATTAAATTAACAAAATCTAAATAACTTCGAGTATTATATTATTGCTTTCTGTACCAAAATCAAAAGTTACATACTCATGTTATGCTTCAAACTTTTAAATTATAACTCATTGACACAAATTGATAAAATTGAAGTTTCTAATTTGAAATGATAACTTATTGACACAAACTGATAAAACTGAAGGTTTTAAAAGTAATTATACGATAATTAATTCTGCTCAATCATATCGTTGAATATTTCAATATTTTATTATAATAATTGTTTCTGAAGTCCTTTTTGCTTTTCACATGACTATCTATAAATAATCCCTTCCGTTTTTTTATTTGTTGTTTTGGGTTTTTCAAGATTTACAAAATAAACGAATTGGATCCTCTATTGTATTTTCGTGTTGCATCTTCTATAGCAACAACGAATAAAAATAGAAATTATTTATGGATTTGGGTATCGGTACCAATCAATAATAACTCATACTCATCCCAAACCTGCGACGGGTACTAAATTCGATATCCAAATCTTTTTCCTTTTTTTTTTTTTTTTTTTTCCAAATCCGTCTAATTGGGTTTGTAAGAGCATTGTCAAATAATGGATGTGAAAGTAATTTTCACATTCATTATTAATTTTCTTTCTTTCTCTACCAAATAATGGACGTGTGATTTAAATTTAACATTAAATTAAGGATAATTTAGGCAAAGAAAATTATTATAAATATGTGTGCATAACCCAAAACGACAAATAAAAAATGGGAGGGAGCATTATGTTTATGATATGTAATGCTGATTAATTACAATTTTAATGATTGCACGCACGTTATTACCAAGATTATTTTTAGTGCTTTATATAATTGTATAGACCATAAATTCAAACTCAATAAACTTTAATATATCTTATACATGTATAATTCTGATCTTTAATAGGATTTTAATCTTAAAAAGAATAACGATGCAAATATATATTAATCCATTTATAATATTTAATTATATTGATGTTATATATATAAATTGAACATAGGGTATAATGAGCAATTCAAATTTTGTAAAATAAGACACTTTTATAATAGGGTATAGATTTGAGTCTATTATAATAATCAAATGACTCAAGTAGAGTGAGACGATGAGAATAAACCAAAAACCATATTATTTTTAATTCAAGAACAAAAACAAGAGTTGATACCTTGAAAAAGAATAAACAAGAAACAAGAGTTGATACAAACACACAATAGACGGAGATGGAGTAGAGAAAGAAAATGAAAGTTGATACAAACACACGTACAATACAAAGACACTTAAAGTAAACTAGGGATAGACTACAATAAGTGATGGAATAGCCTTGATATGGTTGATAGTGTGGCTTCTGAAGCCGGCAGCATCGATGAGCTGCGCCCACTCCTTTGCAGTCCTCTCCTTCCCACCCTCCGTCGCGATCCAAATCGACATATCCATTGCCAGACGAGTTTCGGAGAATTCATCGTTCCTTTCTTCGCCTTCTTCGTCATCAAGCACAGCATCTACAATCATCACCTTCCCACTACTATTCCCAGCTATGGCTTCCTTACATTTCTTCAGAATCTTCACACACACTTTGTCGCTCCAATCGTGCAGGACTGCCTAAAATAAAATTAATATATGTGCATGAGGGAGAGAGAGAGATTATTATTATTATTATTATTATTATTATTATTATTCCCTTTGTCCGGCCGAAATAGCATGTTCTTATACATCACATATATTTAAGAAATTACCAAACCATTTCAATGGAACGGATGAAGCATTATTTACGCACCATAAGCATAACGGCATCGGCCGTTGGAATAGCCTCAAACATGTCCCCCCCAACGTGCTCGACCCGGTCTAGAGCCGGTGCTCTGGACACGACATGCAGGAGATCAAAATTGATCCCCCGCATCTCGGGAAAGGCCGCGACCAACATCCTGAGAGATGTTCCGGCGTGGCCACCCACATCCACCAACAATGAGATGCCCCGGAAAACCTCCGGGCTGCTCTTGACCAGAGATGAAGTCGTCACCCTACCGTGACATTCAAAGAAATCCCCGATCAGCTTGTGAACTTCTTCACTCACGGAGTCGGGGCTCCATAATTTGTCGTCGGGGTCTGAAGACTCTGAACCCGATCCCTTTCTGATTTTCAGATCGAGTGCATGTCTGAGCTGATCGTCGCCGTCCCCGAACATAAGAAGAGGGCCCATGTTTGAACGTATGCCGTCCCGCCTTCTCTAGTTGGCTGCTTCTCGAAGATTCCTCTTTTGTTCAAGAAGCGCATGACCCGGAAAAGAGAGTTTTCTGGGCAGGCGACGGCCGATGACAGCTCCGAGAGCGTCATCGGCTGGCCATGGTTTTCCATGGCATCGGGCAGCCCTAGCCCGACGACGCATTTCACCATTTTCATCCCACTTATACTGAAAACATATTTCCACACTTCTGCTTCTGCTTCTGAATTTTGCATGGTGCTTAGTAGTAGTGTACACCTACTCGAAAATGTATTGCATTAGCTCAAGGAAATATGTCGCACTTTATATAAACGTGTAGAAAGGCCATTATTTAAGACAGTATTAATAACATAGTATAACCTACCAAATTCATTATTTTTTTTGCTGTATGCATGATATCATTATTGTTTAAAAAATTAAAGACTTAAAATATCAAATACCATCTATATATCCTTGTCCTTGGATTTTATACTACAACGTGTATCATATTCTCTATTACTAAAAGCTTTTATCATGAATACACGTCTTCTTATTGAAACTTGACTATGCCATCGCGAAACTGTGATAATTAATCTTCTCATTAAGTATTTATTTAGTCCCCTTGCAAAATTATATATATGTTCTGACATAAAAAAGGATAGAATTAAGTTATAGAAATCCCTAATTAAATAATAATCAATTAGTCTATCATACAGTAATTGATGACTCAAAACCATGCATTAATACTGATTGATTGTTTTATTCATTATTGTTCATCATTTTCCCAAACCTGTGATTAGATTAAATTAGCATCGTAGAAATTGGATCACATGAGAACATTTTCCATTCGTGAGAACTGTGAGAACTCGCTTATTTAGATATGTTTTCATTTTTATATATGCAATAATTTTTTTTTTATTTGCAATAGCATAATTTTATATCTAAAAAACATTATTTGTAAAAAAACATAATAGCACATGTAAAAAAATATAAAAGCATATCTAAATAAGCAAATTCTAACGGTTCTAACGGTTCTCACGAATAATTGAGCTGATTGAGCTAGATTATTGTAACGTCCCGTACCTTTCTAAATATATTTTAGAAGTTTAATTATGGGATTAAAGGAAATTATTCACTTTAAAGTGATTTAATTTCACTTATATGTAATATAAGTGTCTAGAAGAAATTCTATATTAGAATCAAGTAGCTACTTGATATTGAGATATGACAAGTAATGAAGTATTACATTGTTTATAAGTTCGCAAGTTAAAGCGATTCTAGTACTTCGGTTAGTTTCAACTCAAGTGTTTTGATTATTTATTCACGGGATTTATTAGAATGTAATAAGTTAACGGGTCAAGCCCACTTTTGATAGGGCCGAGTCCATTACTTAATTTAATTATTGGGGCAAACCCATTTCACACCTAGGATGCAAGCCCAATTAAATAAGGAAACAGCTGCAGCCAGAATCAAGCATGCATCACCAATCAAGATTTTAGTAATTAAAGTATACAATTCTACAAGTCAACAATTGTGTGCTACTACTATACATGATGATTACAAGAAGAGACTACACGTCTTTTTTTTCAAAGGAACACATCAATCTACAGCAAATCAGCTACCAATATAGCTGCACCCTAGAGCCCAAAAACCTGCAATAGAGATATCAAAAGTCTTAGTAAAGAGTAAGATTTGGTGAAGATTTTTGTGCAGAGAAAATAAACCAACCACAAGCATATATACACCCTCCCATACCATTCTCTGCACACTTCAACCAATCACAAACACTTAGAAGAAAAAGAGTAGAAAAGAAGGAAAGAAAAACATAGAGTGAGAGTGAAGGAGGAGCTGCAGTAGCAGGGAAAATCAGGAGCAGAACTCCATCGTTTCCATTACCACCACCACAGCCCAGCACTTCCATTCTTAAGGTAAGCACCAAGATCAACCAATTAATTTACTAGCTCTTTCAAAGCATGCTTGAATCATAAGTCAAGCATCATCACTTTCATTACTTAGCAATTTCAGGGCATAAACCGTCTAGTGTTCATTTCTTTTGTTCACATTTGGAGAACACGAACTATCACAGTTATACATACACGTAGAGCATGCTTCCTAAAAATTCTACCAACTTCTTAAATCAAGAAAAACATTGCATAAAGTAAAACAGTTCAAAGCTTTGAATTTAAACAATTACTGAGGCACACCTCCTTAATCACATTCAGAAATTCGTAGAAACAACATAACTCTAAAAGAACTAGCAATCTAAAAATTCTAAAAACTAGTATTTATAAACAGCAGAGCATAATAGAGAGATGGAGGTTAGAGAATTCGGACCTCGTCGAGGCCGAAGCCTCGACAGAAATGGATCAGCCATAGGGAACGGCGGCGAGCTGCAACGGAAATTCCCCGATCGCAGCATCGTCTTCGACGCAGCATCGTTGAAACCTGCAAAACGAAGAAATCAAGTCAGTTAGTGATTAAGTAAAACCCCAAGCAAATAGAAGCGTAACTAAAAATCAATAGAAAGACAAAAGCAAGTATCGACTAAGATTAAAATCGATCAAATCATGGGGCAAATGTCCCCTAACCCGTAGGTTAGGGATTTTGGTGTTCGAGCTCGAGGCTCGCCGGCTGCGAGAGTTGCGCCGGGACAGCAGCCGTCTCAACCGCACCGGAAAGAAACCCTGAACCAGAAAATTCGGACGAAGCATAAGGAAGCCTTGCCCGAATCTAGTTCTTGAATCGGGAGGGGAATAGCGACCTTCCCAAACCCAAAAATTTAGGGTTAGGGATTTAGAAATCAGAAATGACGTCGCCAATCGAGTAAGAAGAAGCCTCGCCATAAACCAACCAAGAAAAAGAATCGAAATCCCCAAATTCGATTAGGGTCCCTAACTCGGGCAGCTAGGGCGACGATGGCTCATTGACGGCGGAGCCGTCGAATCAGCGCCAGTCGCCGGCCATCAATTCAAGAGAAAGACGGGACTGAAGGAACCGAAGCTGCCGGAGCCGCCTCGTCGAGGACGGGCAGAGTCCAGCTCCACTCCGGAAATAGCAGCGTCGCCATCACGGCGCGGCAACAGAGGCAAGCTTGCGACGACGGCGGCACCAAGAACGACGCCGGCCGTCGAGTAATGAAGGAGGAGCCGAAGGGAATCAACCTAATTTCGATTAGAGCTTTTTCCCCAAATCGCAAAACCATAGAAAAGAAGAGGAGCAGGAATCGAAAATTGATACCGGCCAAATTATGGCCGGCGTAGTGGAGAAGACGACCGGAGAAGCATGAATCGCAGAGAGGAGGCGAGGAAGAGAGTCCCGATTGTGAATCGGGAGAAATGGAGGTGAGTTGGGTGAATTGGGGTGTTTTGTGCAGCGGGTCGGGTCGGAGTTCCGGGTTGGGTTTCGGGTTTTCGGACCGGGCCGAGCATAAGGCTGGGCCGAGTTCTCTGGGCCTAACTGAAGGATGGGCCAAATCAGTCATTGGGCCGGAGGTAGTTAATTCCTCTGGGCCGAATTTATTAGCCTTGGGCCGAATTAAATCAGATAATTAATTTATAACTCAAACTAAGACTAAATATGTGATTCAAGTTATCACTAATTAAATTATACAGTTCCGTTCCCAAAATTAATAATTCACGAGAGAATTACTTTACGAGATAAAAGATCTAACTTATAGAAATAAGTTGTTAACCAAGAAATAAATTTATTAACTAAGAGTTAATAATCAAGATTTAATTGATTAAGCTAATCAATTACAATTAGAATTAATTACTTGAAAGCCTCTTAATTAATCTAATCCCTAGATAATAAATCAATTAATTAATTTATTTAGAAACAGTCGAATAAGCTATTCGTAATCGAATTGAAAATTCGAGCTAATTTAGTAGTGACATTGTCACTTAAAATTTTAAGAATAACCTTCGAGAAGCTATAGAGCTAGGTTTATTCGATAAGCTTTAATTGTTCGATTGAGAATCTTACGATATTCTTTCTTCAAGGTCGAGTGGAGAAGGAGCAATTACCGAGGCGAAGCTAGAATTTAATAGCTCTTAAGCAAAGTGAAAGAGGTGGGCTTTCTTTTAAAACGAAGCGTGTTTTATTAGTTGATATAGCTCTTTTAAAGTATTGTCATGCCATAAAATGTTTTGTTTTTGTATGATGCCTATCTGCTATTGGTATGCCAATGTTATTTAATTGAATTCGGGTCCTTGTATGGCCAGCTGCTATACTTGGATTAGTGTACACAGTGGTCGAATCGTCTAGTGTGACGATCGATCAGGTGACGAGTGAGGTGGCCACCTCCTCGGGCACAACAGCTCAGATATGGTAGATTACAACAGGAATTTGACTGCAGTCACTTTTGAGATAACAAATGATTTAGTGAACATAAACTTTTAAGAAAAACCCTATGTTTCACTCAGTATATGGATGACAATAAAATCAGTTTTGGGCAAAGTGTTCACTGAGTACAATTTGTACTTAGCCCTGTACATTGTTTTTAATGTGCAGGTTGAGCAGGTTGAAGCGGAGTGACCGGCGGAGTTTTTGTCAATTTAGTGAAGATTTAGTTATTGATAACTCTTGGTAATACATGTCTTCATACATGTATTTATAGCCATACTTCCGTTGCGTACACTCTGATGTTATTAAAATCCCATTTCAATTTAGATGTATTCTGAGTCGGAATTATGACAAGCATTGTCCTACTTTATCAGTTATAAGTACCAGATTATCTAGAAATGAGATTGCCCTGAGAGTCGATTCAAGAAATGTTCTACATTTATTCATTATTTCATATTCATATTTTATAGTCACGAATTTATCAAGCTTAGCTATTTATTTAGCAAAGTGCGGTCGTGACAATTATATTTTTAGCTTTTATGGTTCAATGATTTATTCCCTCCGTCCCATTAGAATAGACATGTTTGTTGAATATATGTGAGGTATAAAATAATAAAACAGACATGTTCTAATGGGACGGAGGGAGTAGTTAATCATTATTATTAGGGTCCAATCCCCATAATTCAAGTATTTTGGTATTATTACAGAAAAAAAAAGTTGAAGCTCATATATAAGTATAAAAGTTCATCTGAGATTATGCATATGCCAGTTCACTTAATACAGATATTTATTTCTTACGAAACTTAATTAACGTTGAAAGGATCCGAGAAGAAAGATGGAAAAACAACAATATGTGTAACCCTTTGCTTGTATTAGATTTTCTCCTATGTACATTTTTTTTCATTTGGAAGGTAGGCAGTTGAGATCCATTGTCCCCATTATAGTATCTCAACTTTGTCCAAATTTTAATTTTTATTAATTTTATGCATTTCTCTTCAACAATTTTCAGTTTAAAATGATTTAGTTGAATTTTATAATTAATTTCTAGGGTTCACTAATACAATTAGGATTTATAATTATATTTTAGATTTAATTTTACATTTAATTATATTAGGGTTGATAATCCAAAATTAGGGTATATAGTTTTTAAAAAAAATATAAATTTCTATTATAATTTGTTATATTGTAATATTTTTTTTTTTTTGAAAAAAACAATATACATTTATAGAAATTAAGATTTGGAATTTATTGGAATATCAAAATTGGGATCAGAGGAGTTGCAATTTCAAAATATCAAAAATGATGTATTAGGAATGGCAATGGGTCGGGTACTCATCCAATAAGCCAAATCAAACACATATAGTTCTATATGCTATGTTATTCACTTATGATGGTGATTTATTTAACAATAATAAAATGTTATATTGATTGTGATTTAGTATTGGAATTTATGTTTTAACAAATTTCTATATTTTTGTTGTTTTGTCTTTCTTTTGTTTCTCTCTTGTTTAAGAGATGTGCTAGACTAAGGGAGAGTGATGATGTGGCCGATGATGTGGCAAATGCAGAGTTTGTGGGCTGCAGAGCTGATGGCTGAATATCATAGTGGGCTGATGGTGGACGTTTTCAGCTAGGGTTTGAAGCCACGTGATAGGGGTTGAGGGAGGATAAGATTTAATCTTATCTCAAACGAAACCCTAACATGGTGGAAAAGTTTCAAGCTGTATATAAGGAGGAAGATGTGCTAGAAATAAATGGGCCTTTTGTAGAAGAAAAAGAGAGAGTTCATTGAGAGATATCCAAAGAGTTTTAGGTTGAGTAATACTAGCATAGTACAACTAGCTTAGTGGATAGTTAGATTGTTTGTGTTAGTAGCTTTTAATCATCCGTTTCCTCAAGCTTGATTTGTAATTCTTCATGAATTAGTGTTTGTTTCGCCTTGAGGCATTGCAAGATATTATTTATATATCTTGCAGGAAAAACCATCTCTATGCGTCTCTCTTTTGTTCTTTTTTCTGTTTTTCCTCTGCGTCCGTACCGGTAGAGGCACTCGCAGAGCAAGCCTCTGTGAGTGCCTCCACGCTCGCCCCACCAGTTGATGCCAACAAGTGGTATCAGAACCGACACTCAACACATTGAGTGACGGTCCTGGATATGCATTTCCATTAAGGGGGAGGGCAACATGGTTTTGGGTCGTGTTTATGAAATATTACCCTTGAAAGTTTTTATTTGGATATTTCTCAAGTCTAGAGTTAGTCTCGATTTTTGGTGGATTTGAGAAAGGTACATTAGTGTACATATCTCTTTTCTACCTTGATGTCTTTTGAGAAAGGTACATTAGTGTACATATCTCTTTTCTACCTTGATGTCTATCTCCTATATTCTCTAAGCCATTTTGAATCTCCTATTTTCACTAAACCTCTTTTTGATTGATCTTGGGTTTGGTTCCTCCATCACATACACTACCACCTTGCATCCGCGCTCGCCCCATCGGTTGATGCCAACATTTAGTGCTTATTTAACAATAATAAACTGTTATTCTTAATCCTATATACTCATTCTCATTCTATTTGATTCATTTGATTATTACAATAAACTCAGATAAATAAATGTAGGCTCAAATAGAGTGAGGCGGAAAAACTATATGTTATGTTATTCACGTATTGTAGACAAGGTATTTAAGGCAACCAACTCAGACGATGTCCATATATACACGTTATCTACGACTAATAAACAAACTTGAAGTTCGCGTGAAGATATATGACAAATCTCATTGAGTCAAAAAAAAAAAGTTTGGGAAAGAAAGAAAGGGAATGCTACCGCTAGGTCATGATTCACGTGAATTTTCTTAATAAGTCATTTATGTGACATCCAAATCAAATCTTTAAATTAAGAAGGTTAGGAATGTTGCCCTACCTAATGTGTGGACACTTACTGTTGATGTGATAATGTCAAATCAATAATTTTTTCTTTTAGGGTTTAGTTATTTTTTAGATTTATTTTTATAGGTATACTAATTACTTCGTAGTATAATTTTTCTTATATATAATGTTGTTATATCAGTCGTGAACACATTAAATATACAAACGTTGGGCAGAGAGAGGCATTACTCGGATTTAATGCTTCATTATAGTGGATGGAAGAATATTAGTTACTACTATACTTAAGGTGTGTTTGGCAAAGCTTATGAGCTCCTTAAAACAACTTATAAACTCGAAAAATATGCTTGACAAAATAAGTTAGAAGAGCTTATAAATTTCTTAAAAATAAGCTTCATCACTCCAACTTATTTTTATAAACTCTTGAAACATTTTATAAGCATCTTCAAGGCTATTGCAAACTCATTTTGCAGTAGAGATTCAGCCCCAGTAGAACACCATTGCATCGTAAAATTCGTTTTCACCACTTTCTCTTTCCTTCAACTGCAAATATGCATTGCCACTGTAGCAAAAATGCATTCCTCTTTTTAATTGTGAAATTCTACAAATTGGTACTTTTTTTTTTTTGTTTTGTTGTATTTATGGATCGGGATGGAGATATATAAGGAGGAGAAGAAGGTTTTGGCCTAGATCGGCTCAGTCCAACCCAATCACTACAAGAATACTGTTCATCGCCGGCGGATTCGCGACGGACCAAAAAAAAAAAAAGAAACGCCACGGATCTCCGGCGGATCCTAGGGAAGTCCGTCGGCAAAACGGGCGTCGGGAAATGCAAACGCCGACGGATTTTTCCGCCAGCAAATTTTGGCTACGGAATGGCGACGGAATCCGTCGTTAATCCATCGCGGATCCGCCTAGTCTAGGATCCGCCGGAGATCCGTAGCGTTCCTTTTTTTTTGTCCTTCGCGAATCCGCCGGCGATGAACAGTATTCTTGTAGTGAATTGACCTAGCCCACATATGGAGTTTCCAACAAATTTTAATACATCATATTCAAATGATAAGCGACGATAATATCTTAAAAAATCGAAATAAACTTATTCTTAAAATTAGCTAATAACAATAATAGTGGGATGAATGGTTAATCTCATTTTCATGTGACTATTGATTCTTAAAGGAATGTTCATTCATAATTATAATTTTATATCAGCTATGTATAGAACAAGGAGTGAAAGGAATGATCATTTCATTCCCAAACCAAATTGTATACTAATTATGTTCTTAGTTTATTGAGAAGTTTAATTTAAGGGAGACACTTGCATCAGCTTGGACTCACGTTGAGGTTTATTGAATATTTTTATGAGATCTTTTTTTTAGGTTGTGGGTCAAGTGCATTAATGTTACGGCCGCACTTTACTAAATAAATAGCTAAGCATGATAAATTCGTGACTATAAAATATGAATATGAAATAATGGATAAATGAAGAACATTTCTTGAATCGACTCTCAGGGCAATCTCATTTCTAGATAATCTGATACTTATAACTGATAAAGTAGGACAATGTTTGTCATGATTCTGACTCAGAATACATCTAAATCGAAAGGAACTTTAAGAACATCAGAGTGTACGCAACGGAAGTATGGCTATAAATACATGTATGAAGACATGTATTACCAAGAGTTATCAACAACTAAATCTTCACTAAATTGACAAAAGCTCCGCCGGTCACTCCGCTTCAACCTGCTCAACCTGCACATTAAAAACAATATACAGGGCTAAGTACAAATTGTACTCAGTGAACACTTTGCCCAAAACTGATTTTATTGTCATCCATATACTGAGTGAAACATAGGGTTTTTCTTAAAAGTCTATATTCACTAAAATCTCTTAGTTCTCAAAAGTGACTGCAGTCAAATTTCTGTTGTAATCTACCATATCTGATCTGTGGTGCCCGAGGAGGTGGCCACCTCACTCGTCACCTGATCGATCGCCACACTAAGCGAGTCGACCACTTGTGTACACTAGTCCAGGTATAGTAGCAAGCCATACAAGGACACGAATTCGATTCTTATAAAATTGGCATAGCCAATAACAGATAGGCATCATACAAAAACAAAACATTTTATGGTATGACAATCTTTAAAAGAGCTATATCAACTAATAAAACATGCTTTGTTTTAAAAGAAAGCCCACCTTGTCTGCTTCTCTTAGATGTTACTGAACTTCTACGTCTTCTTGGCTACTGCTCCTTCTTTGCTCGACCTTTGTTTAGAAAATGAAATAAGATTCTCAATGCGAGCGATAAAAGATTATCGAAGAATTTTTAGCTCCACGTCTCCTCAGAGATTATTCTTAACTCCAGTGATGTTGCCACTACTATCTAAGCTTGATTTATTAGTTCCGTTATATGAACGGGTTATATGGAAAATTTATTAATAAATCACTACTTAATTTATTCTTAGCTAAGAATTAATTTAATTGTATAATTGATTAGCTTAATCAATTAAATCTTCATTTATTAACCTTTGATTAATAAATCTTGGTTAATTACTTACTCTATAAGTTAATCATAGAATAATTCACTTATGAATTATTAGGGTTTAAACTCTTGATTAAGGTATGGTATAATTAATTTAATTATTAACCCTTGGTTAATAATTCTTGGTTAATTAACTTAATCTATAAGTTAATTCTTATATATATAAAATAATTCACTTAAGAATTATTAAGGTCTAACTGTGGGGTGAATACAATTTAATTAGTGATCACATTAGTTATGGATTGGGCTTATGTATTTTTTTTAATTAATAAACCGGCTCAGTAAAAGAATAAACCGGCCCACTTGTTAATCCCGGCCCAATACTCCCATCCAGCCCGCTTGCTCTCGGCCCAGACTACAGCCCAGCCCTTGGCTCGGCCCGGCCCCGCAACTTAATCGACCCGACCCGGAAATCTGACCCGGATGACAAAAGACCCAACCCCTCTCTCTCTCTCTCATTCCACGCGACTTCTTCTTCTTCTCCGCCTCTGGTTCTCGTCGCTCTTCTCCCTCGATGTGCGACTCATCGTCGCTGATTATTTGACCGGCACTGCCGTGCTCGAGTCGCCGTCGTCAGTGTCGGGCTGATGTTCTCTTTATCTCTCTAGAATCTTTTCTCAACTCGCAATTTGGGGAAAATGCCCTAATCGAAATTGGGTAGAATTTTCCCCCTCGGCTTCCTTCGTCGATCTTCCGGCAAGTTCTTTCGTCGGAGAGTTCCCGCGGGTACGGCGAAACGGCGCCGTCTCGGAGAAACTCCAGCAAGCCCGACTTTCTCTCTTCTTGGATTTCGATCCTAAAATAAAATCCCTCAACCTACGTTGAGGGGACATTCGCCCCTTCTTGATTTCGGCGACGTCGCCTTTGAACTGAGGCTTCTGGCTGCTGCCGTTACCGGAGCAGAGCTGAGCCGCCCGTCGTCGACGCAGCAGCTCCAGCCACTTCTGGCTCCCTCTGTTTTCGTTTTGCAGGTTCCGAAGGCTGCGACGACGAGGTCGCTGCTACTGCTGCTCGTCGCTGGTCTGTTGCCGTCGAGGTTTCGGCCTCGACGGAGGTTTGATTCTCCAATACTTTATTTCTCTTTTATTTGCTTCGTGATTTAAGTACTAGTTTTCAGTAAATTCTGGATTTCTAGTTCTTTTAGAGTTATGCTTGTTCTGCGAATTCTGAATGTGATTAATTGTTAATCAAACTGTTTCAGAAGTTAGTATACTATGTGTTTAGGCTTGTGGTGTTTTATTCTCGAGTGTATATGCTTTTAGTGGATAGTAGCAAGCATGCTTAGGTTCTGAAAATTTAGGTTGCTGTTTACGACATTAGGCTTGCTTCTGTTTTAGCATGTTTTGAACAGAATGGAAGCATGCTTATAGGTTTTAAGTTAAACTAGTTCATGTCTATTTCTGCGTTTAGTTATCCTTGACTCTAAAACTGAAGCTGGGATTCATCTAGACATGCTAGTAGTTCAAAACTTGGATAAGTGAAGCAATATGCTTATATGCTCAAGTGTTGGATGGGTTTTAGTGGTTACCTTTAAGTAGAAAAGGGTTGGAGGTTTCTGCTAGAGGCTGGTAGCTTGGGAAAAAGGTATGGAGCTCTGCTCCTCCTCTTCTTCTCTTTGTTACAGACTTCTATACTTCCCTCTCACTCTCTTTTATTCTCTTTACATATTCAGATTTTGGTGAAGTATGAAAGAGTGTATTGTTGGCTGAAGTAAGGGGGTATATATGCTTGTTATCGATTTTTCTCTACTCAATAATTCAGCTGAATAATTCCTTTAACTATTCCTTTCATTAATGGCTGATGCAACTTGCTTATTGTAGGTCTTGATGCTCAAAGAAGGCTATGCAAGTAGCTAAGTGCTGCAGAGGCAAAAGATATGTTGTCCCCTTCCTCTTGTAGCTATTTAAGCATGAAATCCTTTTTGTAGATTTCCATTAATGGCTCTAGCCTACTATTTTTGACTTTGGAGTATTGTAATTTAATTCTTGAGCTTTGGCTAATAAAGTTGTATGTTTTTGGCTGTATCGACATTTGTTCCTTGAAATCAAGAGTAATTGATTGGTGTTGTAATTATATATATATATATATATATATATATATATATATATGTATATATATTTGTGTTGTAACTAGCTTTTAATATAATTGGGTTTATCCAATATCTCGAGTGTAGTGGGCTTGATCCCATAATTACTGACTAACCGCTCGGCCCAAATGAATTAGTATAATGGGCTTGGTCCGTCTACTTACTAATAACTCGTGACTAGTTAATCGAAAACTAGAATCGAATTAACTTGATAACTTGTAACAAGGAAATAATTCGTTACTTAGTCGAATATCGAAATAAATGTCTATTTGGTTAATCGATAAACAATCACAGTTTGGGAATCAAGTGGCTACTTGAATTCACTTTAGAATTTCTTATAAAGAAATCCATTACACATAAGTGAAATTAAATCACTAAGGGTGAATAATTTCTTCTAATTACTTCTAAAGTGGATAGGAAAATACGGGGCGTTACATCCTACCCCCCTTAAAAAAAAATTCGTCCCGAAATTTGCATACCTTAATTAAAAAGCTCTGGATATTTTTCTTTCATTTTATCCTCAAGCTCCCACATGGCTTTTTCTTGCCCGTGATGCTTCCACAAAACTTTCACCGAAGTGACCGATTTATTTCTGAGTTGTTGCACCTTGTGGTCTAGAATTGCTTTTGGTCTGCTTTCATAACTCAAATCTGAATTGAGTTCTACTTCATCTTGGTGAATTACGTGCTTTGGATCATGCACGTATTTCCTAAGCTGTAAGACGTGGAAAACATTGTGTACGTTTCCAAAACTTTGCGGCAATGCAAATCTGTATGCTACTGGACCTATTCTCTCTAGAATTTCGTATGGTCCAATAAAATGGGGTCTCATCTTTCCTTTGACACCGAACCTCACTATCCCCTTGAAAGGAGATACTTTCAAAAAAATACCTCGTCTCTTATTTCAAACTGAATTTCTATTCATCTATTATCTGCATATGATTTTTTTTTTCTATTCTGAGCCTCTTTAATTCTCTCTCTGATTTGGCGCACAATCTCGATCATTTCGCCTATCGCTTCAGGGCCTAGAAATTTTCTCTCACATATTTCATCCCAATAAAGTGGTGATCTACATTTTCTTCCATATAATGCCTCGTATGGTACCATGTCTATGGTCGCCTGATAGCTGTTGTTGTAAGCAAATTCGATCAAGGGTAACACTGGCTCCCAGTGTCCGCCTCGATTGAGTACAACTGTCCTCAGCATATCCTCGAAGGTCTGAATTGTCCTTTCTGACTATCCATCTGTCTGAGGATGAAAAACAATACTGAAATCTAATTTGGTACCTAATTCTTTTTGTAAGTTCATCCATAATCTAGATGTGAATTTTGAATCCCGGTCTGACGTGATCGAAATTGGCATACCTTGCAAACGTAGGAGTTCTCGGATGAATAGTTGTACCAATTTCTCCGATGTATGGGTTATCATAATTGGAATAAAGTGATCACTCTTGGTCAGATGGTCTATAATTACCCAGATGGTTGTATTCCCTTTTCTTGACTTGGGTGATCCTGTCACAAAGTCCATGGCGATATGCTCCCATTTCCTCTAGGAATCTCTAGGGGTTTGCAACTTGCCATAAGGTCGTTGGTGTAAAGCTTTCACTTGTTGACAGGCGAGGCACCTTCCAACAAACGAAGTTATGTCCCTCTTCATCCCGTCCCACCATAATTTCTTTCTTAGGTCTTGGTATATCTTTGTACTTCCAGGGTGGGCGGTGTACGGTGTATTGTGAGCTTCGCTTTAGAATTTCATTCCTAAGTTCCTCGTTGGGTGGGATGCACAGTCTCCCTTCGATTGTAATTGCATTGTCTGTCTCTTCACGATAGCGTCCGGACTCTCCAATTCTTATCTTCAAGCGTTTCATCTTTCCTTTGAGCATCTAGGATTCGACTCCTCAAGTCATGTTCTATTATCAGGGTAGCGATAATCCTTTCCGCCATTCCTAGTGGTGGCACTATTTCCAAGTTCATCTTGCTGAACTCCTGAATAAGTGACTCTTCACTGGTGAGTAGAAATGCTAGTTTTGAGTGAGTTTTTCGACTCAAGGCATCAGCCACTACGTTGGCTTTACCCGGATGGTAGTTAATTCCACAATCATAGTTTTTCACTAATTCGAGCCACCTTCTCTGTCTCATATTAAGGTCACACTGCTCGAAGAAGTATTTGAGGCTTTTGTGATCAGTGAAAATTTCACACCGAACTCCGTAGAGGTGGTGTCTCTAAATTTTCAGGGCATGCACAACTACTGCTATTTCTAGGTTGTGGGTTGGATAATTAAGCTCGTGGGGCTAAGTTGTTGCGATGCTTATGCTATCACTTTCCCTTCTTGCATCAGAGCACAACCAGTCCGTTTTTTGATGCATCGGTATAAACCACGTACTCTTTATCGGGTTTTGGAACTGCCAGGATTGGTGCGGTTGTTTTTTTTTTTTTCTACTGTTGAAAGTTTAACTCACATTCCGCTATATCTGGTTCGGAAAGCTGTCTTGGGTATATCCTCTTGGTCGAATCTTCAGTTGGTGGTAGCCTGGTTTCGAATTTATTTTCGAAACACAGTGGCTTCTTTGAGTTGGTCGAACAGGTCGTCGATTCTAGGTAAAGGGTACTTATTCTTGAGAGTGAGCTTGTTCAACTCTCGATAATCTATGCATATTCTCATGGAGCCGTCTTTCTTCTTTACAAATAGTACTGACGCTCCCCATGGTGACACATTTGGTTTGATGAACCCTAGGTCCAATAATTCCTGAAGTTGCACCTTCAGTCCCTCTAGTTCCTTTGGCGCCATCCTATAAGGTGCTTTGGATACCGGGGCTGATCCTGGTTCCTAAATCGATGGTGAATTCTATCTTTCTGTCGGGCGGCAGCCCTGGTAGCACTTCTGGGAAAACGTCAGGAAATTCTCAAACGATTTCCACGTCCTCTACCTTCCTTTCTCCTCCGTCTTTCGATCCTTCGTTTAGGTAACAAGATAAGCTGGATACCCTTTCCTCATCATGGTCGTTGCTTGAAGAGCGGAGATGATTGACTTTCGATTATTCACAGTAATTCCGTGAAAGATTGTGGGCTCTTCTCCCGGAATTCTAAAAGAAATCTATCGCTCCTTGCATAGGATGGTGGCGTAGTTTTCAGCTAGCCAATCCACCCCTAAGATGATATCTACGTCCTTCATCGGTATAACGCTAAGAGTTGTCACTAGAAGCTTATGTGGACTTATGTCGAGCTCTAGGTTTGAACAACGGTGTGTAGGAGTAATAGTTCCTTCTACAGGCGACATGATTCTCATACCCGTTCCTATTTGTTCCGTTCTCAACCTTGTGTTATCTACGCATGCTTTAGCGATTAAAGAATGGTAAGCTCCCGTTTCGAACAAAACTATAATAGGTATGTTGTGGGGCATGCCCATACCTGCTAAGTTTCTACTTCATCGTATAGGCCTTCACCTTCTGCCACCGCTTGTACAAAAATCATTGTTGGTTCCAAGGTGGAAGTTGGGGTGGTGGTGGGGAAAAACTGTCGTGGCGTTTCACTTTCTCTTTTTAATGGAACGTACTTGGACCAAAATGCTTCCTCACTTTGTACTGTTCTTAACGGTTTTGTCTACCTTGAGGTTCACGTTGATCTTTTAGATTAGGACCTTATTCCCGTCTTTGATTAATGCCTTTTAAGGCTCCTTATTTAACATTATCCCACACCTAAGAAGTCTTGGTTTCATTCCTGAATATAGGGTGGCTACCCTCATCTCCTTTTACGTTGTACTTTATTTCTAGGTCTCGATACTTATCATATCTCTATTTTTCTTCTCTCTTGGTGCTTAGGTGTTGGCATGTGTCCTTATTTCTTAAGAACGCCTTATTATTCTCACCTTACTTCTCTTATAAGTACAAAATGAATTCTACTTTGAATTGAATGGACACTTTTACAGGTCCTTTTTCCTCGAAACAGGGGAATTCTCAACTAGACCTTCCGATTTATCATATGTTACTGCATTCCCTCTGCTACTTTTGTGGATTCTAATTTATCCATTATCATTGGTCTCCTTGACATGACCAGAACTTCCCTCGTATGGTTATGATATTTCGCTACTTCTTTCCTCCAGAGAAACTCAAAACTCCTCATACGGAATCAACTCATATGTTTAATTTAGCTCGTCTGCTCGCTCGATCTAGTTTGAATTCACATCTCCATACTACTGGTTTTAGAACTTTTCTAACTCGTGAGTGTGCTGCCTCTACTTACTTAAGCTTAATAGATTCTAGTTAATTGGTCTCAGCCACCAAATAGACAATCGTATTAGCTCTCTTGATTTACTTGCTACATGTGTCTCTAAAACTGATCTCCATACTGATATAGGTTGTACTACTTGTATTCGACCCTTCCATTTATTCATTTGGGTGCTTAAGATCTTCTTAGGGATTCTTAAGGTTCCTTACAACTCTATATCAACTTAAATCTTTTGTTGATATTTCTTAATTATCTGTGTATTCCGGGTCTATTTTCCAGGATACTGGGTCTCGATTCTTTCTATTCTAAGTCTAGATTTCTCTTTATTCTGATCTAATTACCAACTTTTGGCATTCCCCAAAGGGCACTATTCTTTTGTCGTATCCCGTACTTTCGGGTGGCTAAATTCTTATGTCTCATTGGTTTCACAAGGAAGTCAATACGAAATGAAATAACTTGTGAAGTGATACTAGGAGGTAATTCCATAGGAATAACTTTCAATTCAGGCATGATATTCAATCAAATGGTTTTCCTCAATAAATTTCCAGACTAGTGTGGAAGGAATAGTCAGAGGGTAAAAATGAAATGACAAAAGGTCGAAGAGAGAGACCCTCTTGCGGATACCCATCTGAATTCTGGTCTACGGATGATGTTACTGAGATTGAGATTACGTAGAGTGGCCAGTTCCACATAAGCACCTCCTCAGTAGGGAACCATCCGTCGCACTTTGTTGGCTTTGTCAATGAATGACGAAAATAAGGTTTTCAAGGTTTGGAAACTTTTGTTTTAGCTCAAAACCTTCCCAACTTGTTATTTTTTGGAAGCAAATAGACTTTATTGGCTTCAAGAGGATCAAAATGGTATATGCCACATCATAAGGCATTAGTACGTAAGGTTATCCCCTAGATTACTATCTCTATAATTCCACTGATTCTCCGACTGACTAATCCTTAATGTAGAAAAATGATATTTCTTTACTTCGTATGGGGGACTGAACTGGCATGGGACATTTTACTGTTGCTAACGACGTATACCAACGTACGGAGATAAACTTTCTACTTTATTTCCTTTTTCTAGCAATGTATCAACGATCAATCGTTATGGCTTGAAAATCTAGCGAAGTAGGATGCAAAATTGTCTTAGATATGGCTTAACCATCTTAAGAGAACAACTCTTCTTCAAGTACTTATTTCTCATAAAAGTTGTAATTTGAGTTGCAACATTCTAATGAATTTGTTATTTGCTGCAAATAGCACTACGCCATAATTCTCACTACTATATCTAATAGTATATGGACTCATCTTTGTCTTAGAGATTTGTTTCTCTTTCTTATTAACTTATGTTTTTCTGTCCAAGTATGCACTAACATCCTTGGGCTTTGGTGTGGACTTATATATTTCGCCACTGTGTATGTTACTCTAACTTTAGCGTTGGTGTATGCTAAATTTGAAGGTATTAGCAACCTTAGATTATTCGATCGCCTCGGCAACGGATAACAATCTCTTCGACTGAATTGCTAATTGATTCGCGTCGTACTTCTTGCCTTGGTTTTTTTTGCTTCTTGCAACACTCTCTGTCTCTTATTCTCGATCGTTAAGGAAAGAAAACCTCGTTTCACATCCTAGATTTAAGCATGCTTACTCATGTTCATGACTAAGCAACTATGTTCTCTTATGAAGTCCCTTTTCTCTCTAAGTGATCACAGGACAAGTTTTTTTTTTTTTTTTAGTTCTTTAAAAGATAAGTTTATAACTTTCATTCACTTGAAGAAAATATTTACCTTTACCTCGTTGAGCGTGATGAATCGGAGTGCCGAGCTTTTGTCAAGTAACTTTACTAAGTCTAGCGATTCAAGTCTAGACTTTAC